>WHUX01000112.1:0-177990 GCA_015179025.1 Terfezia claveryi | reverse complement strand
TAATTCCAGCCCCACCTGCAGGCAAAAGTAACCCATATGCGGCCCCGTTAAGGGGGCCAAAATGAGTCAGTCTCCAGGGGGAATTTGGCAAAAGGCGAGTTAATCTGTCACGACGATGCTTGTTCAGCTTAATTGTGTACACGACTAACAGCCTAACAGCTAGTTGTCGATATCCTTTGTCGGGTTTCGTTTGTCGCGTTTCCTTTGTCGGGTTTCCTTTATCGATGTATCTAAGCTAACTTGAGGGAACGTGCAGGCAAACTTGGATTCATTGTTTGATAGTTAGGTCTGGATCCCCACAATGCTCTGTGTTGCTCGTCTCGTATAAGATCATCACTATCGCCCCTGGGTCACCAAGTTCATCGCCTCCTTTAACCAGCTAACATATAAGAATGGCAAGAACAAAGCAGGTTCCGAAGAAAAACCCCGGGCAACCAGCGAGGTCACAAGTCCCTAGGAATATAAAATCAGTCGTGCCCCCCCAAAAAGCGGTGGCACCAAAAACCATAAGAAAGCGGTCACAAGGACGTTAGCATTCCATTCCATGAAGCATTCCATTCCATGAAGTAAAAAGGACTAATCTAACTGTATTATCAGTCAGCCTCGTACGTCAGATTAGGAAGCAACAGAGAAGCGTTGACCTAATATTTCCGAAGATTGCATTCCGCAGGCTGTGCAGGGAGATTGTATAAGACGTGAATAGGGATAATAACGACAAATACTCGCAGTTCATAGATCGGAATAATGTGGAGCATATCCAAGTGAGGGCAACAGATGCCATACAGGAGGTGGCGGAAGTATATATGCATGAGTATTTCACCAGTAAGTCAAAATATGTCACGGATGCTGTCACGGATGCTGTCACGGACAAATATGACTAATCACGAATACAGAAAAAGCGGTGAACCTGATTGCAACACAAGGTGGTGAAACACACAATAGACAAACAATCCTACAGCGGGATGTTAGACTATGGCATAAAATTCAGGAGAATATATTGGCCGGGGGTAATGTGCCGGGGGCATTTCCACATGTACCTCTTGTGAGCCGATGAATGCCCCAAAAAGCAAAAAGAGGACGCCGTGCAGTACCGAGACCAGCCGGAGGAGGAGGGCCAGCAGCAGCAGCAGGGGCAGGAGGAGCAGCAGCAGCAGCAGCAGCAGGAGCAGGACCAGGGGCAGGGGGAGGACCAGGGGCGGTGGTAGCAGCAGCAGCAGCAGCCGGAGCAGGACCAGGGGCAGGAGGAGGAGGAGAAGCAGCAGCAACGGTGGGGGCAGTAGCAGGCAGAGGGGCAGCAGGAGGAGGAGGCGCAGGTACCCAATAATCATTCCCTTGTGTTAGCATACCGTACATCACCTAGCAGAAGGTTCACTATTACTGAGGATGAAATATATAGTTACAAGAACGACCACAATGTGGGGAGGTTTACATCAACGGTCGAAGAGGGACCGCCCTGATGTTATACGATTCCGGTTTAGATGTCAATTACCAAGGAACACAGATACCCGAACGCCTGACAGCCAAGGTAAATATTGGAATCTTTGGCGAATTAGGTTCCGGTACCCGACTTCCCACCAGTTGAACACCATCCCACCAGCCAAGTGCTTTTTTTAGGGAACGTTTAGGGCATTTGGTTTTGCTTTGAAGAGTTTTTTTTTTTTCTTTCTATGTTGTATAGTTGTATGAATTGATTTACGGGGGATTATTGGTAAACTCAAGTGAGGTTAGGAAGGATTTTTCAGGTTTTGTAGGATGTGGGAAGGATTTTTGTTATAGTCATGGTGACGGGTCTTGTGATTTATTTAAGGTATATTAATATATTTCTTAACCGATATTTGGGTAAGGATTTTGTTTGGCCGTGTAGTACAGATTGCTAGTATTGTTCGTCAGCGGGTGGGAGCAATCCGTGACAGTGCAAGCAATCCGTGACAGTGCAAGCAATCCGTGACAGTGCAAGCAATCCGTGACAGGCAATCTGGCATAGTGAAAGAAGCAAGGAATCCGTGACAGTGCAAGGAATCCGTGACAGGCAATCGGGCACAGTGCATACAATCCGTGATAGTGCAAGGAATACGAGACAAGCAATCTGGCACCGTGCAAGCAACCCGTGAAGGTAGAAAGAATCGGTCATACAAAGACAACCAAGATATAGGAGAACGGAATGAGGGTGTTAAACGTGATGAGATTATAGAAGAGTCGGGACAAAACAATAAAAAAAAAAAAGGAAACAGGGTAGGCTTGGCGAGTAATCTGTAGATCACCGATTAATCGCGAGTCGAGTTGTAGGACAGGAAAGCCGACTCGGCGAGTTGTTGAAACTCCAAAACTCGCTCGCCGAGGCGGGTCTTGGCGACCAGGTCCGAGTTGTACTCGCCCCGTGGCGCACACTAACATCAATGTGTTTGCTCTTGTCACTGATACGGGGATTTTGAGATAAATCTATTGATCCATCGTTATCAGCACTAATTGCGCAAGGGATCTTAACACGGAGTTCTGCCAGAGCATTCTGTAGCCATATTTGCTGCTTGGAAGAGGTGGAAAGTGCGATGTATTCAGCTTCGACCGTAGAAGTGGAAACACAACGTTGCTTCACCGATCTCCAGCAAATTGTATTACCAGCTATCTGAAATACGTTTCCCGTGGTAGATTTCCTGGTATTCCTATCTCCTGCAAAGTCTGAGTCAGAGTATCCTGATAAACACAAGGAGTCTGGGATATCAGGCTTGTTATAGGTAAGCTTTAAACTTCTTGTTCCCTTAAGGTAACGGAGAGTCTGTTTTAGCACACTCATATGCACTTTTGTAGGTTCTGACGAGAACTGAGAAAGAGAGGACACTGTGAATGCAAGATCGGGCCTGGTACCAATCACTAGGTACATAAGAGATCCAATTATCTGTCTAAAGTTGGATGGGTCAGCAAGATCGTCACCCTCACAGGCCTTTAACAAACTCTTCAATTTGCTAGGTTCCATGGGGAGAGAGACCGGGTTGCAGTCCTGCATTCCAAATTTTAGTAGCAATTGGTCAATATATGCTTGCTGTGAGAGGGTAACACAGTCAATACTCCATTCAATCTGGATACCTAAAAGCCAGCTTAAAGGGCCGAGTTCACTGAGATTAAACTCATTCTTCAGTGAATTCTTCAACTTTTCCCTTTCATGGCTGTTAGGGCCCGCAAGAGTGATATCGTCCACGTAGATAGCGATGATCACTTGTAATTCCACATGAATGAGTACACATGGATCAAAGTTAGCTGTCACGTATCCTAGGGGTAGCAAGAAGCCGGTCAACCTTTGATACCACTGTCTCGATGACTGCTTGAGTCCGTATATGGATCTGTGAAGGCGCACGCATTGCCCTGGTTGCTCATTATTATTAGCAGAAGATCTTAGTTCTGCAAACCCAGGAGGAAGCTTCATATAGATTTCCTCATTTAGAGTACCATATAGAAAAGCTCCTTTAATGTCAAGCTGATCCGGTCGAGGCCAACTTAGAGAGACTGAAAGAACAATCAGTAATCTCAATGAATCGTACCTTACAACAGGAGAAAAGATCTCATCGAAATCCGTCCCCGGTTGCTGAGAAAATCCTTGCGCAACAAGCCTAGCCTTATATCTGCAAATATTGCCTGATGAGTCCTTCTTTATTTTGTAGACCCATTTGCAACCGACAATATTGTGCTTTGGAGACGGTAAAGGCACAACCGTCCATACTGACTGATCCGCCAGATTTTCAAGCTCTTCCTGCATGGCCTTAAACCATCTTGGAGATTCTGCGCTTTCTGTTGCCTGCTTGAACGTTTTAGGTTCAAATTCATTGGCAGCAAGAGCGGTTGTGGTAAGCTCGTTATCCTGGTGATCGATCAGTTTATTAGATTCAGCAGAAATGTAGGTAGAAGACTCAATTAAGGGATTGCCTGAGAGCTCGCTCGAGGGCTTAGAAAGCTCGCTAGATTCGAATACGCTATTAGGTGCCTTAATGATAACCATAAGCTTATTAGCTAAAAGCTGGACTTTATAGATGGAAGAACTATCTGTGTAACCAACGAATATTGCGCTCTCTGCCCGTGGCTGGAGCTTGCTGCCCGGAGGTCTGCGTTCAACAGGTATATGGACGAAGCAGTGGCTGCCAAAGGGCTTCAGATGAGCAATAGAAGGTTGTGCAGTGTGTAACATCTCATAGGGCGTTTTGGCTTGAGGAAGCTTGGAATGAGGTAAGCGGTTTCGGATGTAGACAGCCGCAGAGCATGCTTCCGCCCAAAGGCGTGGATCGCTGGGTTCAATATCGATAAGCATGCTTCGGACCATTGTCTGTATTGTCCGATTGTAACGCTCAGGGACCCCATTTGACTGATGTGAGTAAGGAGGAGTGTAGATATGCTTGATGCCCTTAATCCTAAGATATTTATCAGCTTCTACGAATTCTCCACCATTATCAGTAATGAAGCTTAAAACAGTGGTATTATACTGCCTTTCCACTAAGTTGATGTATTCCAGAATCGCTTGAGCTGCGTCCGGAGACTTGTTCTTTAGAAACGATATCCAACCCATTCTGGTAAAATCATCAATGAACGTTATGTAGTATTGAGAATTACCGTATGATAAGACAGGTTGCTTTCCACTCAAATCGCTGTAGATAAGCTCGAAGGGACGAGTGGATCTGCCTTGAGCAAGGCTTATTGGAACTGCGTTCACAGATTTAGCTAAAATGCAAGATTTGCATGAGAATTCAGCAGGCATGGGAGGAATAAGAGATCCATCCACATATGCCTTATGCATCAATTTGCTTGAGTGAGCCAGAGATCTATGCCAGAAGGCAAAAGATTGCTGATGAGCTGGCGGTTTGGACTTCTTAGAGACTGGCTCGGTAGCTTCTGTTGCAGTCGGAAGGGCTCGTTTGAGGCTAACTCCGAAAACCTCGTTAGAGATAGATCCGGAGCTTGTAGAGGCCTGATTAGAGACTTTAGAAGAGCTCGTCGAAGCCTGGTTAGAGGCTTTGGATCCGGAGAGCTGATTCAAAGCAAGTAATGAATTCTCTCTCTTTTCAATAATGTAAGGGAGATTGCCTTTGAATTCGGCCATAAATACAGGTTGCTTATAACTCTCTGAAATGACAGAATCGGTTGAATTAACAGAACAAGCAGAACGAAACACAATAATGTCATTGCCCTTCGCTTCCATTATATATCCCTTATTCCTTAATACATTCCACGAGCACAACGAATGACCTAGCGAAGGAACGTATAGAACAGCAGTTAAACGAATAGTATTGAGAACGTTATTAGGAAGGAGGCATGTCAGCAAAACTGAGCCTATTCCTTCCACAGAAAGAGTGTTATCTCCTCCAACGTTCACAACTCCATTATTTGACTTGAGCTGCTCGAAGCTTCCTAAGTGAGAGGTCATGTGAGCTGACGCACATGTATCAAGCTTCCAGGAGTATGAGTTTGTACTGACATAAGCACAATGGTCAATCTCCATTGCGTCAGAAACTAGAGCAGTCGCAATATGACCTTCATTGTTTGTCTTATCTTGCTTGCGAGATTGCTCACGCTTCAGCTTTCGACATTCTTGCCATGTGTGACCACTGGCAATTCCGCCATGCTTGTTGCAGTACGAACAGGACTTTGGTGTTGCAACTGGCTTGCTCTGGTTTGCAACTGGTTTTTCCTTAGAAGGATGCTTACGCCCCCTCCTAGAATTGATCACTAGAGCAGTGTTCTGGTTGACTGGCGGGTCCAATTGATTATTAGACGCAAGTGCCAGAAAGTGATATCTAACTTGTGAATAAGTCAGATTAGGTTTGGTAGACAAATTATCCACCGGGTTGGGATAATTATGGCTTAGAGCCGCCAATAAACAATCCCTCTTTGCTCGGTCAGATTCTAGGAATTTTCTGATCATCTGCCTATACTCATCTGGACCAGTCGCCATTTGAGCAACCCTATTCCATTGAGTATCGAATTTATCTAAAAATTCTGAGACGTTCTTTTCAACCTTTCCATGAAGGAGATCACCTAGACGAGCAAATTGATGGACAAATGAGAAGGGAGAGTCTTTATAACATGTCTCTCTCAAGTACATCCAAATGTCATGAGGTGATCTGAATTGAACCACCTTATTCATGAGAGGTTTACTAATAACTCGAATGAGAATTAGCATTGCCTGTTTTTCAAGAGACGAAAACCCATCTTGTTCAGCTGGCGATGCATTGGCATCAGGATGAACACCATCAATGACGATATCCAAAGAGTTTATGGTATAGAATACCATGGTCAACTGTGCTGCCCAGTTCTCGTAGTTCTTAAATCCCTCAAGTGGCTCAATGCTGTTGAGCTTGACTTCAAGATTGAAGTCTTTTGGGATGGCAAAAGACCTTTTCATAGCCGATGTTCCAGACGACGGAACACTTGTGGTAGCAGCAGACATTGCGGTCGGTGCAGACATTGCAGTCGGTGCAGACGTTGCAGTCGGTGCAGACGTTGCAGGTAGTGGAACGATTGTACTTGGAGCAGAGGTTGCGGGGCTTGCAAGTTGATTGGTCATTTTTAACGTGGACTCGGAGGTAGAGTCCTTTGAGTTGTATTTGATCGGCAGGTGAATCTATCTGAAGCGTGCACCAAGGGGTCATAACCTATTGAAGTGGACAAGGTTATGGTAGCAACACTAGCAGAGCGGATAGATAGGTATGGTCAATAAAGAACCACTTCACCTGTAAAAGGTATGCATGTGTGTGTGTGAGAGTGCACGTATGTGTGCAAATGTACGTGAGAATATACGAGCGCACGTAAGTGTGCGAATATATGAGAGAATATGTGTGAGCACGTATGTGTACGAATATGAAAGAATATGTGAGCGTCCGATATGTGTGAATGACTTAGTTATTCTTCCACTCGAAGGGTATTCCCCAACACTCTTTATACACAAATATGCAGAGAAAGAGATAACGCAGTAAATGCCTAAGGAAAGCAAGTAATGGTAATTACGTGAGTGGCATTGCCGCAAAGCAGGTATTGAGAGATACTATAAAGCAGGTATTGTGAGATACCACAAAGCAGGTATTGTAAGACACTGCGAAGCAAGTATCAATACCTCAAAGCAAGTATTATGCTGTAGTAACGTGAAGCGCACTAGCTGGTAACCCTAGATGGTAGCACACGTTTCAACAATTCCAACGTAACTAGAAGTTTCAAATTTGAATCACCACAGACTAAGCTAAGCGGCATCGCAACCAAGCTCGCAACCAATCACATGACCAAGGGACACCGCGACCCGGCCTCTCACGTTCAAGAGCCTGGGTTCGAGGCTAGGCTCGTCCTGCACGTGAGTAAAAACTACATAAGTAATTCCTCCAGACCATCCGTGAGGTAGTCTGGTTCTGTGGAGGGTGTTGTGCCAACCAGAGTGTCCTCCTCCTTCTCCTCCTTTTCTTTCATACCCAACCTCTCCAAATAACCATCATCCTTCTTCCTCTGTTCTCGGTCCTACACTTTACTCTCATGGTACTATGGATAACGCGGCTGGGGCCAATACCGATGGTCACTGGTAACCCTACATTCCTGTCTCCACACCTACTTTCGTTTGGGATATTTCTTGTATATATGCTCTGCTTGTATTCATAAGCCTATTCCACAACATTTCCTACCGCTAGTTAGCTTCATTCCATACTTACCTATTTTCTCTTGCTATAAGCATATATTGGTTACAAGCATCCTTCTCCCGGTCCGAACGAGATGCTTGTATCGAGAGTCCTCTGTACCAGGACTACCTGAATGGGGTACGAAAAATGATCATGAGGAATCTCAGAAGCAACGGGGAGCTGTGCGATCATGTCCGGAATCTAACAGTTCATGCCGGAGAAACCTGGAAGTTAGAGCTGGATTGTCTTGGGACACTGGATAAAATCCTACTTAATACGGGGATAATTACACCAGCAGGCAATAGCAATAGCAATCTGGTGCGGTTTACCAGTCCGTTGATTTTTCGTGTTTGTGTGGAAGCTCTTTTTCCGTGCTGTACTCTTTTAGCAACCGTAGAGGGTCCAATTGAACTAATAACAACTGCGATCCAACATCTGTCCCGAAACAACTTCGAAACAAACAGATGTATAATAAAGCGGGACCATCAGAGAATGCATTTCATGTCGAACTGTATGCAATACTGCGACACATCCTACCGGAGCAATGGCTTTGCTCAAGTGAAGCACGAATGCCTGGTCAAGCAAAACGTTTGGACCTGCTGATATGACCAACTGGGCAGGGATTGAACTTGAGGCTAACAAAGTAACGGCAGCTGATTTCGATGCACCACTCAAACAGTGTGAGGGATATGCAAACGAACATCAAACAGTTCATTTACCTGGTGAATTTTTCTGCAAATATCGATGAATCCTCCAACAGCAAATGGTGTGGTGGTTGTCAACATACGATATAATGATCAGATGAATGAATTCGTAGTTTGTGTTTATGACAATGAATGTGTTATACGAACAACCACCAGTGATTGAGGGTAGGCTACAAGTGGGATACCTTTTTTATTTTCTTATTTCTTTTTACTCAGTACATATACGTTCTTGCAAAAGTGCAAAAGGTTGGGAATGGGTGTAATATTTGTGGCAGAGAACTGGAATAATTGAGATGGTGGGGTATGAGCTGGTACCTGGGGTTAGAGGAACGAAGGAGGTGGTTGAAATTCAAGCGAAGTTGCTTATACGAAAATAAAGTTCTGTTTACCCTGACATCCATACATGCTGCGGTCATCACGAAAGAAAATAGAATGTCTCCCGGGCGTTACTTGGGGACGACCCCCTCCCGAAGTCGCGTCTCCTGATTCCACTCCTGCGCTGACTGCCTCCGCGAGAACGGCCTACCCCTCTACTTCCTCCGGGAGACTGCTCTACCACCCTAGTCTCCTGGATGCCCCTCTCCCGTTCACCTTGCATAGTGCCTGTTTCTTCGGTTGCATTGTTGCATTGTTACATAAGCTCCCATGTTACATAAGCCCCCATCCTTTTGGTGGTTCCGTCACCGGTGATCGGTGTCTACACGCCTCTAGACAACTCACTCAATAACAATACAAAGTAATTTGATCATCATATTTCAATTTCCCTCCTCTGTTGTGCTTTGCGTCTGCAGCAAGCTCGTCTACTCTCATTGGGTTTTTGCTCTTTCATCGCTCTGAGCTCCCGCGTCAATCACCATCTATCAACAATGCAGAAATTGCTCTCCTTTTCTCATACCATCCACAAACGATCTCTGCACGATGTCGTGACTAACGAAGTTCCTCCGACTCTCGACGAGATGATATTTGAATCTCTCAATCAACTATAATACTATCTACGACCGTTGTCGCTTCCACCCCTTCTACGGATCGCTTGTCTGCTTCTCTCGACAATATTACCGACCGTCGCCAACAAAACGCTCACAATGCCGACACCGATGCCAGTGTAATCGACGATGACACCGATGTTGATGAGGATAACAGCGAAAATGAAGAGGACAATGATGAAGAAAATCGGGCTATGTCCGTGAGTTCTGAACTGGACAGCAGCCGATGGCACCCTGCCAAAAAGTTAAAGCACCTGGTTCTTGGATCTACTTGTGTTATTGCTCGTCAGCGAAGCGAAGTCTGATGTGGCGGCAACCATGTTGAGAACGAATGGATCTATGAAATTTTTCTACAGCAAGAATAGACCTTTCACCGACAGAGAGAATCAGTATGTTCGCACGCTCTTCAATTACGCTTCTGAGACCAACAGGAGCGTTGGCGATCGCTATACGAATTTATTGGCTGCTATAGTCGACAAGTGTCAAAAGAAGATAAAGTCTCGCATATTGAAAGTGTTGCGGAGAGTTAAAGAACTCTCGACAGATCGGGGAATCCACTCCGAAGACTGCCTTCCCCTCGAGCTAGTGGAAAAACTCAAAGCAGAACTGGGAATTGACCCTGAACAGTCCTTGAGAAACAGACTCATTTCTTGGTTAGACTCTCTGAGTCCTGCCCAGCATTTAAAGGACCCGGAATTCTTGCGGGATGCAATAATCAGCGCCTACTCGATTGGCATTCCTTTGGATATAAATCTCTTGATCGATCAAAAATTGTTAAGGCGCATTCGTAAGCTAGGCGACTACGTGGGAGCAGTTATACAACTAGTTGGAGAAGTCAACCTACTCCCCCCCAGGTCCTCCAAACCTTGGTTATACAGGAAGTACGTACTGAAATTACCAGTTTTTGCACTGTCTGACAGGTTTTGCAGGTTCCTCCGCCGCCTCCTGACAGAATCGTTATTGAGAAGACGAGCGTTGAAATAGTTGAACAATGGGCGCGAAACCGAGACATAGAAGGACCAACTGAGACGAACTTAAGAATCCAATTCCCCTCACTCCCGCAACCACTTTCTCAGCAGAATACCATTACTCGGAGTGTGCACTGTGAGTGTACTTTGATAATGAAGATTGTCGACGATCTCGTTCAACAAGGAACTTCTTCCTTGGTAACTCTGGAAGTTGGCGTGTCGAAGTCTCTCTGCAATCTTTGCGAGGTCTTCATGGGTTCGGTCAAGAAGCGGTATCCGAATATCACAATTATGGTATCAACCCACCATGGCAAGAACGTTTCCGGTTGGAGGCTCCCACCTTTGACGCCACTGGAGATCAGGCGGGAGGTAGAAGACCACATTAATAGCTGCATCGAAGAGATCAGGTGCAAGGCAACCCAGGAGCGCCGTTCAGATTCCGAACCTCGTGGTCCTGAATCAGCATTTGGTAAGGAGGCAGCGGGTTTTATGCGGGGCTTTTTTAATGTAAATAGATAAGTGGTCGCCGGCGACTACCATCTTCTCCGTCTGTTGAAAGAATATGCTTATGTTGCTGATGTCGATCAACTTGATTGTTCAATGCTTCGCTCTTTGTTATCCTTTGTTCAACATACCTTACTTTGTTCTTCACGCCTTCTTTGTCACAGCTATTCTTTGTCTGCCGTCACTATTGTCTGCTGTCGCTACTGTCTGTTATTGTCTGCGCTCTCGCAGTCTCTTACTCCGTGGTTTATTTAAACCGCACAAAGTCCTGTCTGTATCGATTAAGACAATAGAGATATAAGCAATAGTGAGGATTTGCACCCTTGCAAAATTGACAGTAACTACAGCAACCCGACTAGCTAATATATTATGTATTGTACCTGCCAGGTTCGTGCTTAAGACCCACTGGGATAAAAAGATGTCAAACAGAAATCTCTGGACGACATCGGAGGATCTAATGAGTTCCGGCATGAGGGCTATATTGTTAAGGCTTTTCCATGCCTATTTCCGTCTGGTAAAGCAGTTCCTATAGACTATCACCATGCAAATTGTCAGACTTAGGTTATTGTATGCATACCGAGTGGGTTAATTTAGCCAAAATTTAGCAATTTTTTCACAGCTTGGTCACGTAGCATAGGTAGGTAACTGTGATGTTAAACTTGCATTTACCAGAAATGAAAACAAGTCATTATATTCTGGCTGCTGGTCTGAGGTTCGATAACCCACCCAGATGATTCAATTACTTTTTTTGTTCTCATTCCTAGGGATCGTTGCCATAATCATGCCTTCGCGGGCCTCAGTTACCTTGTTAAATCCATAGCCGACCACTCCACGCTTGAAGACTTGAGTCCGCCATCACATGATGTCTTCAACTCTACGATTGAAGATGCTTTTTGAAGATGCTTATCACTGCCAGCACCGTCTTCAACTCTACCAATTGAAGACGCTTATCACTGCTGTCTTCATCTCTACGGTTATCACTGCCTCCACCATTGTGTTTTCTACTCCAATTGAGAAATCAAGACAGGTCTGTATTGTGTGTTCTCCACACACCTTGGGCTAGGTGCCGTCCAAAAGTAAGTATGCACCTCAGGCTGTTGACTCCATATGAATTGATATGACTGCGTAATGTCCAATACATGTAGTACTGATCTATTGGGTGGGGGGGTGGGAGGACTAATTCAAGATGTTATATGCACTCGTATGATAGAACATATTACCCTGAATGTTCCGATTAAGGCATAGTATGATGTTGTCTACGTTCACATGCTCTGATTGGATATGATAGAGGCATATATGATGCTACAGTATATGCATTCATATGATGGCATACCTTACCGTATTAATTCGAAAGTAAGAATACTGTCTTATTTACAACCGGACAGTCAGAGGGGCCTTGAATTTACTGTCTTATATATGATACTAGCTTAAACACGAGATACTGCTTATAAAAGAATTTCCAGAATGACGCCGACAGTGGCATAGTTGATATTTAGTTATACGATCTTCTCTCCAAGCGTGATCAATATTGAACAGCCACTTCTTCAGTAATTATAGGCTCCCTGCTCATCATTACTTCCATCCGCCTCCTCCTCATTATCTGTCAAGGTCGGAACCTTCATCTTCTCTGTCCGCTTTCCAGACTTCAGCAGTTGCAAAACAGAGGCTGCTCGAGGTTTTTGGCTTGTTGTTTGGGTATTGGGTCTAGCACGAGGTGCCAGCAGAAGCAATATTGACGCAGGCAATGTGGGTAGAGGCAATGTTGGTTGGGGCAAGGTTGGCGGAGGTGATGTTGGCGGAGGGAATATTGGTGGAGGGAATGTTGGCAGAGGTGATGTTGGCAGGGGTGGGATTGGTGGAGGGAATGTTGGCAGAGGTGATGTTGGCAGGGGTGGGATTGGCTGAGCTGTGTTTGGTAGAAGTGATATAGCTGGGGTCGCAATAGCCGGAAGTAGATGCTATGAATGTTAGTAAAATTATTATTAACATACAGTATATTGCATTCGAGCTTACCGGAGCATGCTCTCTATCACTTGCTAGTTCAGCAACCCCAGCATCAATCTCATCCTCAATCTCATCCTCAATCTCATCCTCAATCTCATCCTCAATCTCATCCTCAATCCAATGTCGTCGATCTCCAAATTGGTATGCACTATGACTCGATTCTCCCATCGGGGCTTCCGATTAAAACAGATTTCGTATGGCATCTTCTCACCTAATGATGTGCGAGTTTGCCTAGAACAACATCTGGCAGTGCATCACTCCAGCCCTGGCCAATACGGTCTTCTAGCCAACAACCTATCTTTGTCTTCATCACTCCATTTGCTTGCTCAACTAGCCCCTGAGTCTGCGGATGCTTTGGCCTACCATTGATGATTTTAACACTGCAATATTCTAGGAATCCCAAAATTCCCTAGCCATTCGGCAATACACTCAGCAATATTTGCTGATGTTTTATTGGGCAGAGGGTAGATGAAGGAATATTTGCTGAAGTGATCCTTAATATGTAAGATCCAATGGTTTCCATTATGTGGTTCTGATCGCATATCCAATGTATCAGATGATCGATTTCGAAGACGTGCTACAATGCTGTAATAACCAAATAACCTCTTGCCATGGAATACCATAGAAGCGTTTCTTGACTAGGTCAAACGTTTTTTGTGACCTGCATGCTGACAACGTAGATGGCATTCTAAAACTGTATGGTATACCTGATCTAACACAATTACTTGGCTGGCAATGAATTAATTAGTACTAATACTACCCTATAACGTGGAAAGAAATTACCGCGGTTGATAGGCTACTTCTGCCTTCCGAAAAAGCATCCCATTGATGAGCTCAAAGTGGGCAAGGGCATCATGCTTTCAATTTGAATATCGTTGCTCTGCCTCCTTATCCTGGGTTGAACATAACTTTCTATCCGGGAAGGATAAGAAATCTAGGTACCCATCACACCGCTCAATTACAAACCGGGTGCGATTCTGGTTGGACTGCGCCCATGTAAGGAACGCAGTGGATCTGATTGGGCATAGACATAGCAGTGGATATAGAGATAGCAGTAGATATAGAGATAGCGGTGGGTATAGAATTAGCGGTGGGTATGAGATAGCAGTGGGTATAGACTTTAGTAGGTTCGAGATAAATTCTATTATGAGGTCTTGCTTGATTAACAGAAGGTAGCAAAACTCGGAGGTGCGGCTGGTTTGTGCCCCCCCTTCTGGTTTGTGCTCCCCCGCTGATTTGTGCTCCCCCACTGGTTTGTGCTCTAGTGCTGCCCCTTCGCTACCCCGCTGCCAGCTAGTGCTGTCCCTTCCCTCCCTCGCTGGTTTGTGCTCCCCCGCTGGTTCGTGCTGCCCCTTATGCTCCCCTGCTGGCTAATATTGCCCCTTCGCTCCCTCGCTGATTTCTGCTCCCTCGCTGATTTCTGCTCCCCCGCTGGTTCGTACTGCCTCTTGCCTCCCCCTAAGCAGAAGCAACATGCAAAAAGAAATAGGCGTGAGCTGGCTGCACTGTGATAGCTGCAATGTATGGCGACTACAGAATATAAGCAGTATGATAGAAGGAATGGCATCATACTGATAAATCACTAAACGTAGAATAAGGGAAACAGGATATCCGAATTGGCCAGTTCAGGGTAAACACGGGTATGGTAAACAGCCACATGGCTAGGGGGTTGCACGTCAAGCTGGGGAATGGGCATATTATGCGTGTTGAACATCCAGCTAGGGAAGGTGCAAATCTTGGATATGTCGCAGGCTGAATATCCAGCTGGGGAATGGGTGAATATACGATAAGTCGCAGGCTGAATATCAAGCTTGGGAAGGGGTGAACATTGGATATGTCGCGGGCTGAATATCCAACTGACGAAGGGTGAACATCGCATCTATTGCACCTGCAACAAGTCAGCCAGGGGACGGGGTATAGAGAGTACTTAATTGGCGCTTGAAATAAAGATATCCACACATTAGGTTCATTTGTCGGGCTCATGACTGACTTGTGCCAGTGGTCTTTGCTTGCCATTAGATAATACAGTTTATGACTAAGTGCTTTATGGACAGAGCAACAGACAGACAGATGTACCTATCTTCACAACCAACCCACTATTAACAACCAAGTAGCCCTATTTCACTCGTCCCAAAAGCAAAAAGACACACATTCAAAGGCCTTTGGAGACTGGGAGATTAGAATGAGCAATCAAGGATAATTGTGGGACCCTGTCAGCTCATGATGATTTTGATTACACTTTGCTTCAACTGTTTTTATACATACACATAGCACTCAACCTAACTTGTTGATTCAGCAACTAGTCACGTGATACAAACTCTCATTTTACGTAGAGCATTGAGGGTAAGTAAGTTAAGGGTTATTGATAGCGAAGCTCGGAAGTTTGATTAGTGTGCAGCCGCGATATTTTTCCCGACAACTCAGGGAAGGAGGCAAAAGTCGGTCATAGAGAAACAAGGTAACTGAGGTTGACGACGATGTAGTCCCCCTGATTTGGCAACGATCACTACTCGGGCAAAGATGATTGATAGCTAGTCGTATTTAATGGCTCATATAAGCTTGCCATTTCATAGAAAAATTCAAAAAAGACACTTATGTCGTCAAAAGGCAAAACGAGTTGCCCCAGTTCACTATACTCCGAGCGCCATCACACTACTTCTTAGGTCGCCCTCGTTGTAGACTTGTGGTTTGGTAGAGATATAGTGAACTGGAGCATTAAGGAATGGATACCCGACAACCCTGCTCCCTCGTCCTTCCAATGATATTAAGGCAATTAACTCCTTGCCTCCACTGGGATTCGAACTTGGGCCCTCAATAAGTAAACATAACCGTAAAGTAAAGAACTTACCACTGCGCTATGCCTACTGTCAGTTTCAAACACCAAAGTGCTGCATTCCGCTAAAACTCTTGACTTTTTCCACTTGTCAATTCAATTGTAGAGACAGGAAACATACGGCGCACAAAGATGATAGTCATAACTGCAAATTTCTCCCATCCACTTGCATCAGCAAAAATAATTTGCGTCAGGACGTACGACATCTTCATGTGCATCATGTAGCTTCCTATCATTTAGGTGGTGGTAATTTTCTGCGTCCCATGCTTCCTGTCAGCCAGGCTGCGTCCCGTACTTCCTGTCAGCTAGGTTGCAGGCCGCGAATGCGTGAATTCCCACATATTTAGAGGCCGCGAATGCATGAATTCACACATATTTAGAGGCTGCGAATGCATGAATTCATACATATATACTGAGGCTGCGAATGCATGAATTCATACATATGTATATACTGAGGCCGCGAATGCATGAATTCATACATATATACTGAGGCTGCGAATGCATGAATTCATACATATATACTGAGGCCGCGAATGCATGAATTCCATACCTGATAAATCCCATGTTTAAATGTACTACATCTAGCTATTTCCCCCTCCGTACTAGATTGTTCCAAGAAGTAGAGGAGCTCCCTTCTATGGGGTAAGTAGTGATTTGCACGGTGGATTCCAGGCTCATTTGCACGCTGATTTCTAGGTCGATTTCACGGTGGATTCCAGGCTGATTTGCACGCTGATTTCTAGGTCGATTTGCACGGTGGATTTGAGGCTGATTTGCACGCTGATTTCTAGGTCGATTTGCACGGTGGATTCCAGGCTCATTTGCATGCTGATTTCTAGGTTGATTTGCACGGTGGATTCCAGGCTGATTTACACGCTGATTTCTAGGTCGATTTGACGGTGG
Organism: Terfezia claveryi; assembly: GCA_015179025.1. NCBI lineage: Eukaryota > Fungi > Ascomycota > Pezizomycetes > Pezizales > Pezizaceae > Terfezia > Terfezia claveryi. The sequence goes on along the minus strand of WHUX01000112.1, from coordinate 161,454 downwards.
ATTCCAGGTGCATGGTGATATAGCACTGATTTGGGCAGTGATTTGGGTTTGCTGCGTGTTTAGCTAGCTAGTTTTAGAGATATTATCAGAATCAATTACATTTTTGGAAATGCATAGAATGCAGGTATCAAGCACGATTGCAAGGCCGCGCCTATACTAGCCGACTATTTGCGTCAGATGGTGAACGTAAACTTAGTGAGATTTTGCATGCCTACAGGAAGAACAATACTTCATGTGCATATGATATAATAGGTGCGTGTCATGAAACATGGATTTAAATTAACTACGTAGAGTAAGTATCATACGATAGGTGTACATCAGGAGATATGGATAAAAATTATTTGCGTCAGGAAACATACGGCGCACAAAGATGATAGTCATATTAAAGTTATAACTGCAGATTTCTCCCAATATCTAGAGTGTCCAGTCGCCGCTCCTCCTCTAACCTATCACCAGTATTCTTCAATGTTGCTATAGAGGTCAGGCGGGTGAGTGAAACCGGGCTCAGAAAAGCTAGATCCTTTAAACGTTTGGTACTTGTTAGCACTAATCACGTGGCTGCCATCGCCAAGAATCGCCAAGAATCGCCAAGACCATCGCCAAGATGCAAGATGTCTAACAAATTAAAAACAAAACTTCGTTCCAATTTAAAAATTGGCAACTTCGTTGCCAATAATCGGATACAGCCCTCCACAACAATCCACTGTTGGAAATACTCTCACCGGTAGCGCAAGGTCACGACATATGCGCAGGGAATATCACGGCCGAATGGAGGCAATTTGAATCATGGCCGGAAAGGATGAAAGAGCTGGAACTCGCTGGCTGGCGAAATAAGAAGACAGAGCATTAGAACCGTAGCACACAAGTCCATAGCGATCTCGTAACTTTACACTATATATAATCTTAATATCCAGAAATAAAAAAAAAGGGACACAGGTATCCGAATTCACTGTGCTCTGCCACCGCACTAGGTAGTGTATCAAGTTCGATTCATTTATAGACATACAAGACATGCCGCAGTAAATTGGCACTAAACCTGCTAGTGTAGTCACTATCTCTTATAATCTAGTGCCGACCAGATGATCTTTGGCCTCAGTTAATTCGCACTAAACCTGCTAGCGTAGTCACTACCTCTTATAATCTAGTGCCGACCGGATGATCTTGCGCCTCAGTTAATTCGCACTAAACCTGCTAGCGTAGTCACTACCTTTTATGATCTAGTGTTAGCAAGATGATAGACTTACTAGAGTTGTCACTGCCACCTTCAGTTTAGTTTTACTTAGATGATCTCAAATGGTATTAAGCTAGTAATTCATGTTGGAAATACCTAGCGTCCTTCACATATTCCAACAATAATGCCGCAAACATTGTTGGTTTCGACGCCAATGTGGCACAGAATAATACCAAATTTCTATGTGAGACATCTACTAGGATTACTCGACATTACCGAAGTGGGGCCTGCGTAAGTGAGCTCACTTCAAAACCAACACATCACTGCTGGCCTTGTAAAATGAGCTGGGTTGCCAACAGCAAGATGCATACATCTACAAGAGGTAGTGGCTACGTGATCACCGTATAGTCCTAGCGGTTACACTCGCCAACAGTTAGTGTGCGCCACGGGGCGAGTCGGTCCGAGTTTACCACGCTGACAACTCGTTCGGCTATCGACTCGCCTCGGTCGCTGCCTACCGCAACTCGCCTCGGACCACTTCGCCGATTAATCGGTGATCTACCTACAGAGTACTCGCCAAGATCCTATCCGAACCTGCTTTGAACTCGAGCCCGGGCCCACGGCGCCTCACGCGGAGTACGCGCCTCGACTCAGGTGTACCATCTGACATGTACCCCACCCACATGAGCAAGAGATAGTGGTTATAAGGTCTGGAAGGGATCGGTCTTTACCTTCCCTACAACGGAGCCCAGCTAGGTGCATTGAACGGTCCCAATTATTGTGTGCGCACGCGCAAATAAGTATAATTAAGACCCATATTATCTAGAAATGTTTATGTACAAAAAATAAAACCAGGGCCAATTGGAGACAGTAATATGAATAACCGGACCTGTGCCCACCTCCCCATGTCGCCAGCGCACCCCAGGCCATAGTGCCTGCCCTCTACATAAACCATTCCGGCAGTGTCGACCTTGGAGGCATGGCAGTGTCGACCTCGAAGGCATGGCAGTGTCGACCTCGGAGGCACGGTAATGCCTCCCTTGCTGCAACTGAACTTGCTCGGACTCTGTGAGATAAGTTAGCTACGCGTAAACTCGTCGCAGGCCTGGCAATACTCTCACCTATATCTACTGAACTTGCTCGGTCACCTGAAGAATCTGTGAGATAAGCTAGCTATGGGTGCACACCTCGGAGGACTGGCAATTCTCTCACCTATATCTACGGAACTTGCTCGGTCACCCGAAGAACCTGTAGAACCTGTTAGCTATGCGCCGGAGCTCTGTCACATGGTGGCGTGGCGCGCTCGAATGCAACTGGGTAGATTCAGCCGTCGGCTCGGGTATGCCAGCTTAGATTGGCAATACCAACAAATATAGTTCTACCGCTAACGGTGCGCTATGCCTGCGCCGGCAATAGTCATATTTGGCTATACATGTGCGGCCCTGAGGCAGTACGCAACTGCTCCATTCGCAACGCTGAGTCCATGCCTTACATCGTAGGAATTAATCCATTCGGCCCATAAATATATATTCGAGAAACTGATGCTTGCGAAACCTATCTATATGGAATTCATGCTTGCGAGGCTTATATATATATTCGAGAAACTCATATGCTCGCAGGCCTCAAATGCATGAGTTTCTCGCATATATATATAAGTCTCAAAAGCACGAGTTTCTCGCATATATGTATATATATGGCCTCGCAAGCATGAGTTCCCCGAATATATCTATATGGGCCGAATGGATTAATTCCTACGATGTAAGGCATGGACCCAGCGTTGCGAATGGAGCAGTTGCGTACCTGCCAGGAAGCCAAATGACGCACGTGAAGATGTCGCGCGTCCAGACGCAAGTTTTTTTTTGCTGATGTTGGATGGGGTTTCAAGGTAGCAAGCGATTCAGCGTAAATTGGAGTGGGCCGATGATATGAAATTTGGATTTTTCGAGTGTTTTTAGCCTATATTCATTGTTCCCATAGTCGGGATATTATTGCAACGGACACCCCGTCTCGCTGCACCTTCAAATTCAGAAGATCAACAGGTACACCGAGGGGGGCCGGTGGCAAGACCAATGGAAGGAAATTTTTGCCTGCCCTTATCTCATTATGCATGGGTTAAGATGCAATGAGACATACATTAATTTGTCCAAGTTTGGAAACAACGTTAGTTACAACTGACTAAGCTTGTAAATCTTGGCGGATACCAAGAGTTTTCAACTCCAAAAAATATTTGCTTAGCGAGCAAGACAGCAGATCAAGTATACCGCAACAAAAATGGCGAAACGAACAATTGACGAAGTGGAAGTCGAGCCACTGTCCAACGGAGTTGCGGAAATAGTTGCAAAAAAGATAAAGAAGGAGAAAAAGGAGAAAAGGGAGAAGAAAGAGAAGGTAGTGGATGTTGAGGTTGGGCTTACCGGCGATGCGCAGGTAGAGCTTGAGGAGGAGGAGGAGGCTAAGAGGGAAAGGGGGGAGAAGTACAAGAAGGCCAAGGAAGAAAAGAAAAGGGAGCGGAAGGAGAAGAAGGGAAAGAAGACGAAAAAGGAGAAGAAGGGAAAGAAGACGAAAAAGGAGAAAAAGGATGAAAAGGAGAAAAGGGAGAAAACCGGGAAGAAAGCGGCCGAAGGAGAGGAAGCTGTTGAGGAGAGTAAGCCTGCAGATGAAAACGAAGAGCCGAAGAAATTGTCAAAGGAAGAGCGGAAGGCTTCTAAGGTTGCAAAGAAGGCTGTCAAAAAGTCCGTAGAGAATACTACATCAACAAATGGATCATCTGACAAAGCTTCTGGGTCTTCTACCGCTGCCACGTCCTCGGGAACCTACACAGAGCACCCAGAATTGTCCGCAGTACCCCAGCTCACAATCGACGAGTATCTCAAAAAGAATTTCATATCCTCAACAGACCCTCTGAAGGCACCCCAGCTTAGACCGATCACCAAATTCCCCTACCTGCCAATTGAAGATGAGACTCAGCAAAAATCCTTTCTCAACTTTACTTCCGGATTCGCGGCGCCTACTCCAATTCAAGCAGCAGTGTGGCCTTACCTTCTTGCAGGGCGGGACTGTATTGGAGTTGCGGAAACTGGGTCTGGAAAAACCCTTGCATTTGGTGTTCCGGCCATCCGCCGTATTCTAGCACTTCCGGCAAAGGAGAGGAAGGGTGTGAAGGTTCTTGTGGTTTCACCCACTCGAGAGTTGGCTATGCAAAGCCATGAGCATCTAGACAAGATGGCCAGGGATGATGGTTTGACTGCTGTTTGTGTATACGGCGGTGTACCAAAAGATGAGCAGAGGAGGCTGTTAAAGAAGGCGACGATTGTAGTTGCTACGCCAGGGCGATTGAACGATTTGATTCAGGAAGGTGCAGCAGATTTGAACAAGGTGGATTACATGGTACTTGATGAAGCTGACCGCATGTTGGACAAGGGTATGTTTGTCTCGTTTCCACTTGCGTCTGCAAATTGCTAACGACTATGCCCTGGCTGTAGGTTTCGAGGAGGACATTAAAAAGATCATTGGGGCTACCTCACCTGTTGGGCGCCAAACGCTCATGGTATGCATTGCTCCAATAATCCATAATGCTATGGATAATTTTGCTTACACAGTTCAAATAGTTCACTGCAACCTGGCCCCAATCTGTTCGTGATCTCGCTGCTACGTTCATGAAGACTCCTGTTCACTTCACCATTGGAGACAACCCAACCGGAGACCTTCGAGCAAACGTCCGCATCGCCCAGCAGGTTGAGGTTGTTGACCACTTTTCTAAGGAGGGGCGCCTGAACGAGCTCATAAGGGGGCACCAGTCTGCAAACAGCGAAGCTGACAGAATTCTTGTATTTTGTTTATACAAGAAGGAGGCCGTGCGTGTTGAGAACTTCTTGCAACGGAAAGGATACAGAGTTGCTTCTATCCATGGAGATCTCAACCAAGGGCAGCGAACACAAGCATTACAATCTTTCAAAGACGGCAAATGCCCTATATTGATTGCCACTGATGTCGCGGCTCGTGGTCTCGATATCCCGAAGGTCAAACTTGTCATCAACGTTACTTTCCCACTGACCATTGAGGACTATGTCCACAGAATTGGACGAACGGGAAGAGCTGGTGAAACTGGAAAGGCCGTCACTCTCTTCACAGAGCATGACAAAACTCATTCTGGTGCTTTGGTGAACATTCTCAAGGCGGCCGGGCAGCCTGTGCCGGAGGCTCTCCTGAAATTCGGTACTACTGTTAAGAAAAAGGAACATAGTGTTTATGGTGCATTTTTCAAGGATACGGAAAATGCTGGGTAAGCCATCTTTCATTGTATCCTGTACAGCCTCGTGCTAACAGGTATTCACAGGACTGCTAAGAAGATCAAATTCTCAGATTAAGGTGTTTGGGTGTGAATTCTCTAGTTTGTTTCCCTTTCAATTCATTATTTTGTAGATATAGCACTTTATATTCCCTGGAGTCTAAGTACGGTGGATATGTTAAGAGGGTACTGCATGGGGTAGGGGACCCATGTCGATCATCACGTAGGTGCTCTAATACCGAAACAGTTGGGAAATTAAATTGGGAAATGTAATAGTGTAAACCAAAACTTTGTGCTCAGGAGATTTGGTACAATTAAAGGGCATGAAGTTTTTGAAATATCCTCAATTTGAGAGTAATGTTGCTCCATGCCAGTCCTTGGCGTTCTTCTTGCATGCTGTCAGATATGCGAGCATTCACTCTATAGAGAATGGAAAAGTTTAAAAAGTAATCTACAATATCAGGGATAAAACTAATAATATTAGATTCATTCAAATACTAGATATAGCTCATATAAGGTTGTATTTAAACAAAAAGTACATGATCTTCCAGCTTGTTTATCTCAAATCCTAGATGAAAATAATGAGGGGAGTGAGCATGAGCAAGAGGGTTACAACAAGGATGCGGAAGAGGAGGATAAGCAAGAGGAAGATGGGCAAGAGGTGGAGAAGGAGGAGGAGGAGGAGGAGGAGGAGGAGGAGGAGGAAGAAGACAACCAGAACGACTATTTGTCTTCCACTACAATCTAGATTCCAAATACCGATATGATCCTTGCAAATATCCGAAAACATACAAGAGCTTGCAATCGAATAGCTAGTCGATATGAGAAATAGCACAAGATAGATACCTTTGCAATAGGTAATCTTGCTAGCTTACGAATTCTTGGTATTGATCGAGCTTCTACTAACCATTGCCGGATCTTTTGTCAGGTTGTCTACAAACCTCATCCTGACCAACATCAACTATACTGTGAATTTGGTCTATTGGACCGATACTACCCCTCTAGAGAATTGGAGCGGCTTCCTTCTAGTATTAGACTAGCCTATCTTGAGTCTATTCCATTGGAATGGCAAAGCCCAAAACCGAAGTCATTGCATGAAGTTGCATGTCTTGCCTCTGCTGGATCTGTAGCAAATGCAAAGGCCTATGGGCTGACCGTCGCTACCAGTGCAAAAAAAAAGGAAGTTTATGTACTACCTACTGTTATACTAGGTCAGGGCAGCACCCATGTACGAATTCAGTTATAAGAGCTGGCAAAGTGTTCAGCAAGTAGAGGATTGAGCAAGCGGGGGATTGAGCAAGGTAGAGCTTTTCTTATGTATATATCTTATGTATAAGCTACATTAGTCTCAATAACTACATATGTGATATTTATGCCATCCCGGAACGGCCGGCAGCCTGGTCCATACTGGTATGGCCTGAATCCCGCAACGGCCCAGAACATATATACTGTATATACGGTCATTTGCCTCCTCGCTAAACAGAAATTCATAATATTGCTATCATGTGTACAGTGCCAACACTAACCCAGACCTTCCTACAACCGCCTTAGGTGGCATGACTACTGACCCTTCAATACCTTCAATAAAGCTCGCCCTGGCAGGAGTGCAACCTATTATCAGTGGCTTCAAGCCCTCCTGACAACTGAAGATGTCTCTATCCCGAAGAAAGCTTGCCAGAAGGGCACAATGAGAAAGCTGAACGGCGTTGAGAAAAGGTTCAGCAAATACTGCTGCGAAATGTTAAGTGTGTGCTACGGGTCGAGTTACATCCCAACAACCCGGAAAACCTAGTCTGGTTGGCACCGGAAAACCCGCCCCAGCGGGTAGGTTTTCCTTGGCCCCCCCGTCGTAGGTTTTTTGAAGCTGAACCCAACCCAACCCAACTCGTGTGAATTCGGGTACCCGTTTTTTTGCCAAGTACTCGTTATGCTGCTAAATAACGTGCCAACCAGACTACTAAATAACCCACAACCTGCCAATATATATATGTTCTGGTCCGTTGCGGAATTCAGTCTGTAAAAACTTTGCTTCAATGCAATACAGAAATACAATTTTTAACGTAACATACTCTGCGCACTGCGACATTACCAGCATACCATGACATTCTCGCTCTTACTATAATGTCAGCATAAATAATGGCGGTATGATTTGGCTCAGTTTCACCCCCTAGGTTCCACTCCATCTAGAAGTGCAACTAATTTCAGATGGATGATATGCTTGTAACGAGAGTAATCTGTACTCTCCTAACCTGAGGTTGCGTACTGATTGACGCTCACATGTCAAACCTGCTATGTTATGGCATGTATATGTGTACATGTGTTATTATGAGCCCTTGCCATACCATGTTTCCACCACCATACACCTTTCACCAGTGCCAAATATTTGGCAAAGTTCTTGCCACATTAGCGAGTTCCTTTGAATTGCCATAGAGTATGTTGTTCTAACGTGAGGTTTCTTTAGCACAATTGATGTCTCGGACAGAGTCTTAAAGAGCAGTATATATTCAAAGTAACAGCATGGGCAACTGAAAGTAAATTGGATCATGAAACATATAAAACGAAAGTACAGTACATGCATAGCTCTCTGAAATCCACCAGACGATATAAGGAAAGAAGGATGCGGGGTAAAGTAGAAACCCGCTGATGTAAAGTGTTAAAAATCTCCGAAACCCCAGCAGGCATATATCTGTGCTTCAGACTTGAGGTTAGAAAAAACAAATGACTTGTACTGCATCCTCGTCGAAGATTTCATAGCTTGTGCTCTCCTTCAAATCATCTATGACTCCCATAACAATTGACTTGAGATAGTGCCCTGCCATTCAGCTTGACCAAACAAGCCGTCAATGAAGCCAAATAACAAGCCAAATAACTGTTGTTTATTGCTCTGTATTAATCTCGATGACGATAAGAAATACTTGGTTTCAACCCCAGGACAGCTTTGAGTGGACATGAAGGTGTGAGTGATATGCTTTGCCATCGGCTTGGTTAGTCTACTAGTAGTTGCTCGGCTTGGTGTCCTTGAAAGTCACAGGGGAAGCATTTGCACTAAATGGAAGGTCGGCTAATTAGCTTCAGCTTCGAGCTCCCAGTCAAGGGTACCTTAGTTCAAGGAAAATGGCAACGTCCAAACCCCGTAGATCTCTGAGTAGAACTTATTCCTGTTAATTAGTAATTAGTATACTAGTTAGCAACTAATAAATATAGAAGCTTAATCATACCGAGGGTCACAAACCTCCAACGGCACCCCCCTGCCCCCCCTGGCTCCCCCCTTCCCCCTACTACTCCACCCTATCCCTTGCCTCCCTACCCCTTCCCCCCTCATTCCCTTCCCCCCTCATTCCCTCCCCCCCTCATTCCCTCCCCCCCCAGCTCCCGGAGCTGGGACCTGAACAGTTACGGGCTTTCTTTTAAAGGCCCGGAAGGCCTCGCTGGCCTGGCGGGAGTCGAAGTCGACGTTGATGATGCAAAGAAAAATGAACAAAAGCAGTAGGAGGAAGATGATTATTGACCCCATTATAATGATCCAAAGAGTTGCTTCATGCCTATTTCGTAGCTGTTAGCTAATCTCACTACCAGCTTGAACAGATGATTGGGGCCATCAAGCTTCGAAATAAGTTGTGGATATCTGGAGTCACAGAATATAAAATATATGAAGAAACACTCACATCTTGATCGTAGTTAAGCAGACGATTATAGTGATAGTCCCTAGAAACAGAAGTGCTAATAGGAATGGTAGTATTGGACAACAGCAGGAAGCTGATAGAGGCAAAGAAGTTGGACGAGAAGGTCGAGGAGAAGTTAGAGGAGAAGTTCGAGGAGAGGTTAGAGGAGAAGTTCGAGGAGAGGTTGGAGGAAAAGTTCGAGGAGAGGTTGAAGGAGAAGAAGGAGGAGGAGAAAAAGATGGTGTAGTATGAGCAGAGTATGGTGGTGGTGTTGGTAGCTGATTTCCTAATTCAATATCTGCCGTATTAGGATATTGAGCCATCTTAGCGGCTCTTGATAGGTAGGTATATTCTTTAAGAAAAGAGAGAACTATAGCTACAAAATACGAGAACAGCTGGCAATTTATGTCTTAGGCCAGTAACCCACGTGTAGAGACCAAGTGAAGTATCAATATAAACAACCTTAATTAAGCTCTGCCCCGGCCAATTTTGTATTGGAAAATAAGAACATCTTGTAATTGGAATGAAGTTTGTTTTTATTTCTATATATCCAACGCTATGTCTATTTCTTCCTACGGACATATAAAGGTCTATATTCTGGAGTGCACAGTGATGGAGAGCAGAGTGGTAGAAAGTCAGTTGTCGTTGTTCTCGTTATCCTCCTCTATCTCGTCTCCTTTATCCTCTATATCCTCTGTCCCTTCTCTATGCTCATGCTCACCATGACTAGTCACCCTTAGCGTTGCCTCTTAGGGAACCTTGTTCCTACAGGACATAGCTGATAACTCTCCAAGTTTACGCCTAGATCTAACGAGGTTGGTTCTCTCAGATACGTGAGGTAATGGTTTCATGTCATCCGGATGCCATAAGCTGAAGGGAGGTTATGCCAGAGGCACAGGATGACATGAGACGCCAGAGGGTCGGATCTGGGCGACCTCAGATCACTACGGGAGACAAGACGGTGTCATCAGGACGCACCCATAGTGGCGTCCGGACGCCATAAAAATCCTTTCTGATGTACTCCAAAATTTTTGCCTGCAGCACTGCATGTTAAGGGCTCGCCTCAGGTGCCTACCATCCAACGCTTTATCGCGTGGTCACCCACTGCAGTACTGACGCGCTTAGAATTGTGAATTGCTCGAAAAGGGAATATGTCGCGTGCTTGTTCTATATAATGGTTCTCGTCAAACATATATCATATATATAGAGAGAGAGCGGGGTTCATAGATAGACACACTTATACAGATTCCTCACACGGAGTGATTTGAGCTTTACTCTGCGTGTGTTCTTCTATTTCTTTCCCTTCAGTTTGGCGGTACTAGAAAGACTTCGAGGTCTCTCTTTCCCTCTGAACAAGCCGGGATCACTGCGGTGGTCTTCTCCTTACTCTTCAGAGGTTCTTTCTCAGTGTGGCCACTGCGGTGCCATTCGGTTACGACTGCTGCGGTAGTCTTCTTTTCTTACTTCTTGTTCTTCTGGGATCACTGCGGTGGTCTTCTCCTTAGTCTTCAGAGGTTCTTTCCCAGTGTGGTCACTGCGGTGCCATTCGGTTACGACTGCTGCGATAGTCTTCTTTTCTTACTTCTTGTTCTTCTGTGGTCACTGCGGTGAGATCTTGGAAATCTGTCGAGGCAGACCTACTGGCATCGTTTTTAGCCGAGATACTCTTCTTTCGTCTGTTTATCATTGTCTTGTCTTCTCAGCTTTCATCTTCTTTGCTCTATTGTGCTTGCGATACTTTAGCAAATCTCCGCCGATATCAAGAACGACCTTGAATCCTACAGCAAATCTCAGGTGCATCGATCTGGATTCGGAATGTCTGTCTTTCAACTACTATTCAAACCTCAACGGTTCAGTGGAGAAGAAGATACAGTATGCATTGAAGATTTCGTGGACATCCTAAGGTTCTCCTTTATGGGTTTGGAACCGGCCATGAAAGAAAGAGCAAAAGTGTTGACCCTCCAAAACTATCTGGATGGAAAAGCCAAACAGTACTGGATGACTCTGAAAGCGGATAAAAAGGCTACATTTGATATTGCTGCTGACGTCTTGACGCACGATTCATCTGTCCAGTAGATGACCTCGATGAATGGGCAGAAAAATCACAGGCAATCTGGGATCTGAATAATTTATCACAAGGATCTCTTACGAGCGGGGAATATATTGGAAAGGCAAATGAGATATTTGATGTATTGGGAGCCAAGTAAGGAATAATGTCCGTGTCCCAGCAGCATCGTCTTGTGTCTGTGCAGTGAGTTTTCCTCCCAAGAGTCAAGGAACGCTGACCAACTATGCCGATGTGTTTGCAACATCCAGCTGAGACTGAATGCACAACCTATAACCCGCATAGTCAGGTTAAGCCACCGGCTGGATCTATTCAATGCTCTAAGCCAAAAAGGGAAAAGATCATGGACGGCTGTGTACGTTTGGCTGGAGAAGAAAGAAGAGAAGAAAATGAAGAAGGTGGGGGGAAGGGGTTTATATACGTTTGGACGATGCCCGCCAAGAACTCCACCAAGGCCGACGGTAATGTTATCAATACCACAGGCGCGAGATGCTCACGAGGATCGACAGAGCTGATAAGGAAGTTCCCCGGTCGGGCTTGATGTTGCTTCTCAGAAGGAGTCAGGTTATATGCGAAATCTACCAAATCTCTCTGACGAAAGGAGAAGGCTACCCAACAACTGGAGAAAACGTTTGTTCCAACTTCGACTGAGAGCTTTAACCCTATACTTAAGCAAGTTCCCCATGTCCAAACAGCGGTGTATATTGAATACATATCAGATGAAGAGCTAAGTCTATTGTTGGAAACGGACCCAAAAGGAATGGTTAATATATCTACAAGTATAGCATCAAATGTTAACGAAGGACAAGAGAAATTGGTGGCTCCGAAACAAGAAGGTTTGAATGGGAATGAAGAGAAGCGAGAGGGCAAGAGGCCTGAGAATGAGCTGAATGGGGATCAAGAGGAGCGAGAGAGCAAGAGGCTAATAGATGAGCGAGAAGGCAAGAGGCTGATGGATGACTCAGAGCTGAACGGAGATGAAGGGAAGCGAGAAATTAAGAGACCTGAGGATGAGCTGAATAGGGACGAAGAGGAGCGAGAAATCGAGAGGCCTATAGATGAACCTGAACAGAGAGTGAGTGAAGAAGAAGCAATTGGAGTACAACCCTCGATTCCGACTGAGCAGAGACCTATTCAATTTCACCAAAAACTCCTCTCAAATCAACCCCTGTTGAAGGAACAAGTGGACTGGTTCACAGTGTCTACAATCAAGATTGGTATGGAAAAGATGGAAGACCTCCCTGCAACTGATCTGGTTGTTCACACAATCTCAACCTATCCTAATGCCCATCCTTATCGAGCAAATGATCCTAATTATGCGGGATGATTGTAGCTAGAGGATCTTTCTCATGGGTTACGAAAACTACATTTGTTCCTGGGAAAGAGACAGATGGTTTTCGATTTGCTAAATATATATTGGGGGGTTGCTTATTGAATAAGCAGGGTGTTGGATAATAAAGAGAGATCAAGGGTCTTAGGGAATTTAAGAGACTTGAAGAGTAACAAAGTAATTGGGAGATATGCATTTGAGGCCTTGAAGGTATTTGTGCCTCGGAAGTCTAAAGGGATGGTTGGGGACGTTGGATGGGTGTCATTTGAAGAAGGTGTACAAGGGCTCGATATTTCCAAAGGGGTGAAGGGATGGGTTTTCTGCTATATTTTGTCAATTTTTATGTCATGAGATTTGTTATTCTTCACCTTAAGCTTAAATGTATCACGCGCGTTGTAGTGATTTTTCCTCTTATATTTCCCCTATGCCAAAGCTTAGTGAACCATAGCAAGGAAAACTGAGGTGATATAACGCACTTAGAATTGTAAATTGCTCGAAAAGGGAATATGTCGGGCTTGTTCTATATAATGGTCTCGTCTCGTCTTGTCAAACATATATCATATATAGAGAGAGAGAGCGGGGTTCATAGATAGACACACTTATACAGATTCCTCACACGGAGTGAGTTGAGCTTTACTCTGCGTGTGTTCTTCTATTCTTTCCCTTCAGTACTAACCTGGCAATCTGAAGCTTAGATATGGCAGAGCGGACGGGATGCCTCGTTTTCTTCAGTCTATGGTCGTAGATATCATGCCCGAGGATAAAGCAGATTAAGGACTTATCATTATTGGCGGGCAAGTAGAAATGACCCCTGTGTTCCCTGCATGTTCTGGGCTGCCCTCAGGTGCCATATCCGCTATGCTCCTCGCGTGCAATTTACTTAAATACTGGATTTGGAACATAATGCACTTGAATCAATAACCTTATACCTAACTAGACCTATACAATTATATACAACTAGACTATCACTAATCCTGGCGAAGGCAGTACCGGCCAGAAGCTACTAGTTAGTACAAGGCTCAAATTGTAGGCATTCGCTGGTTAGTACAAGAACCGAAAGCAGGTGGGACTTACTTGATATGTACAAAATTCGCAATGAATAGGGGGGATTAACACCGAAGCAGTAGGGAGTTTAAATTGAGAATCGTGATCATGTAGACCAAAACTTTGTGCTCAGGAGAGTTGGTACAATTAAGAGGCATGACAAGGTAAACATTATTTTGAAATATCCTCGATTTGAGGGTAATGTTGCTCTATGCCAGTCCTTGGCGTTCTCTTGCACGCACACTGTCAGAAAAAGTCAAAAAAAAATAATCTACAATACCAGGGCGCCAGGGATTCTCCTACTGTAGTTATAGACCTGCTAGCGTAGTCACTACCATATTCAACTCGGATGATCTCAAATGGCACTAAGCCTATCAGTGTAGTTACTTCATGTTGGAAATATCTAGCGTCCTTCACATGCTCCAAGAATAATGTTGTATTTCCACTATTAATTGTTGGTTTCGACGCCAATCTGTCGCACAGAATAATGCCACATTTCTATGTATCTACTAGGATTACTCGGACATTACCAAAGCATGATGCCAGCTTCGCAGCTTATCCATATTCCGCACTACAATCAACCTTGTGCGATTCCTACGGATGTTTGAATCATTATTGCCTCCACGTCCATTTCTGTCAATAATAATATTATCCCAGCGAATGTCATGATGAACATAATCATGATTGTGTAGCCATTTCAAGCCTTGGAGCACATCCTGGATAATATGTCTCAATTGAGCTACCCTGCATGGGCGTGGTATCGGCAGCAGCAAGCTTCTTCCAAAGACGGCAGATTTATATTTAGTCAGTCAGCTGATGAACATGCACAGGCATTTACTGGAGGATAGTTGGATTGGTCTTCATGCAGAAGCTTATCAAAGAAGAATTGGATGTTGAGGTTGCTTTAAGTGATGTTTGGTTGCAAGGAAATAATATGGACTCCTGACCACTTTTTGTCCCATTTTTTTTTCTTTTATTTTTTCTTTAACTTCTTCCTTATTTTTTTTAATCATGTTCTTTTCCCTAAGGCTCACCTCTGAAGGCGAATGATATTCATATCCAACTGCTCCCCAGAACATAACTGATGTACACAAGGTTGCGAATGCATAAACCCCTGACATAGATCAAGGTTGTGAATGTATGAACTCCTGACATATATCAAGGTTGCGAATGTTTGAGATTCAGCCTGCGATATATCGTGCGGTAGGGAGAGGAGTAGCTTAATCACAAAAAGGGTAGACTGGGAGATACCGGAAAAGGTATGGGCCAAAAATGGACTATGGGCCAAAATATCTCAAAAAGGCAACCATCCAATGATACCGAAAGAAGAAGTCAAAAATTCTGAATACCCATTGCGGCCTCGTTCTCTTCAGTCTATGGTCGTAGATGTCCAGGTATGGGACTTGCTCTCTTATAATCTGGCTGTGGCAAATACCATCGGGCCTCCGTACCTACGAGCTAGCGAACTCCGATCAAAGAAAAACCAAACCCCATCCAATATTATCTTATCGAATAAATTAGATACTATAGATATTATCAATCGTATCAATAATCCAATCTTCCAATGATCTTCCACTGCGGTAAACTAACGTGAACACTTAACGTCAAACCACTAACTATAAGTATAGCCTCCAAGCCAAATAGCCTGGAATTCGTTGGCTACACATTGTCTTGATTTGCGCGCATTATCGCCTTTCTCCCTCAGTACTCAAACACATTAAGATCCCAATGGCTTGTCGGAGCTGTATCGGTTGTAATATTCTAAATTATTCAATTGCAAGATGTGGCCAGCTTTCTTTTGTCCTGGTATAAAAGCAAAGCTTACTACAACTCCATAGAGGCCTTAGTCAGAGGTCGTTGTGCCAACCAGACTAAGAAGGCATCAACTTCAACATTATTTTTAAAATCCCTCTAGCATTTGTAGGTCTGCATTTTCACAAGAATCATGGCGAATATTCTCCACAGCCTGACTTCGATACAAAACATCAGATGCCTGGCTCCTAAACTCAGTACTCGGACAAGAACGCAAGCCGCACCTGTGGTAGTGGCATCACAACCCGGCACCTTCAACAATCTCCCCCTTTGGAGGTTCTGCTCAGCACCCCCAATCATCTGCCCCTCAACATAACCCACGACACTCTCAACCCACCTCCGCAGTATCCTCAACTTCCTCCCCTACATCAGAAAATCTATATCTGCACTAAATATATTGCCCCCAAGTGATTGCTAGGCCTGCATTGAGAACTGCTTTAGCCACGTCCAAAGTATTGCTTCTCATTCTTGGCCATTCAAGACATAGTTTCAACTCTCTCCGAGGCTCAGGCAATCAGAAATGACATGCTTCGGCCCAAATTTAGTTTAATATTGGAGTTGAAGGGTGACATGTCAAGCAAGTTGCTGAGCCGTCTGTCCGCCACTGCAGAATATGTCGGGGTATGTGTCTGAGCGTTTTTGTGTAAATCCTGACCGTATGTGGTATATTGAGTCTGAGGGTCCGTTAGCTTATAGGAGGAGTAGGTGATGGTATTCGAGATCCGCTGTCCTTCCTAGACCTGCGATCGTGATAGAATTACGGTGGATGCTTTGAAAGAGCAGGTGCTAAGGATCTCAGGTGGTTATGTTCGTGGCGGACCACCATCCGTGCGCTGATCACACAAAACCTGCTCGGGCTCAGAGAGCATTGGTGGGCCAGAAGGGAAAAACAATTGAGTAAATTCCATATCCTATCCAAGTACTGGTCCGTCACTATTTAGTAAAATGTATCTACATTATGGTGAAATACATATCCCCTAAATCAGGCAAACAGTACAAGTATATTTCCCCAGAGAAGCGAAAAAGAGAAGAGAAGAGTATCAAGAAAGGATATAGCATGAAGGTCGGCTCAGCTTTAAATTCTGCAGAAAACCATTGAAGGTTCACAAGCTGAGGCGACTACTAAGTACCTAAGCTGACAATTTGAAAACAATCAATAATTTCCCTCAGAAAATGAAACTAGACAAGAGACAATTAGCATGACTTCTGCACTGAAAACCAACTTCTCAAACCACAAATGAGCAGATCTATTGCATTCATGGGAGAATGAAAGTAAGTTGTAACTTAAGCCTGAATTCCACCTTGACTGGCCACAGAGGAATCATGCGAGCTCTCATACCGTTCGGAGCCATAACCCGCTGTATTGAATCGCTCTTGGCTCTGAGGAGACTGCCCCCCATAATGAGTTTGCGGCATATAGGAGTTGTAGTGGCCATCAAAGGGGGTACCAAAATGAGGGTGGAGTAATTCAGGATTCGGTACGGGTTGACCAGCGTGTCCCTCAACATGTGGATAATAGCCAGTTATGAAGGGCGGATGCTCTTGGGCTCCGTTTGCAATCTTCGCGTTTCGTGGCGAAGTTGGAACTGCAGTATGGCCTCCATAGAGGAACTGAGGATAAAATGGGAACATAAGGGGAGCCGCTGAGTTTTGCTGCATCTGCAAAACAGAGTCCGAAGGAAACTGTTCTGTCAGCTGTGTTAACTTGAAGAAACAAGCTTAGTTTTGACTTACGTTAAAGGCCCTTGTATTAAGCCCAGTCTGTCTCGCATTGAAATTTCCCTGACTTGCATAGTTCAAGGTGAGGCGGGCAGCAAGATCAGCTACATCAGCTACCGAGAATGAAAGGGCATGTGGATGTCCAGGTGTATTGCCGTTCATGTTACGGCCGTCGGTCATAGGAATATGGAATTGCCTGTATTGATCCCCGTAGACACTCATACGAGGGAGTTTATCATGGAATTCCCGTCTCTGAACGTGAATGACCTTTCCTAGGAAGGGGCAATTGTTCTTGGGGTTGATTATGTCAGCATCGGGTCTAATGCAGCAGGTGGAGCTGATATCTACCTCTGAGTCAATTGCATGAATGGCAGAAAATTGGTCATCATACTTGACGAATGCAAAGGCGTTTTTGCCGAGGCCTAATTCGGATGTATTAGCTTTGTAATTAATGCTTAAAAGGACTATAATCGAGCTGAGGACTCACCAAACTTCCCAGGTTTGATCACAAGATTGCAATCCACGATGTTGCCATATTTACTAAACCTCTCAAGGAGAGCTTCTTTGGTGATTTTGTCCGCGTTGAGTTGTCCGACAAAGACGGAAAACGGATCAATAGAAGCATTATAGCTATCCGCTGGAGGTTGGCTTCCAGTGGATGCATTGTTTGCCCATTCAACGGACCAGAGATTGTGAGAACGAAAGTACTGTCACTTCCATCAGTAAAACCGATCCCAGGGAATAGCAGTCCGAAGGAGTTCATACCTGGTGACAGTCAACTGCATCTTGCCTGTACATGAATCTCACGAGACATCCATTCCTTATTCCTCTGGCAGCTGCATACTTGCCACTGATGAAGTCAAGGGATTCGAGTTGACCGAACCCAAACAAAGCCTTCCGACCTTCCTTTTCATCAAAAATACCATTATCCAACTTTGCCAAAAGCAATGTTCTATTGACTTTAGCAGGCTCACAGCGAATGCGACGGCCACTCCCATCAACGACTTGCCCACGCCCTTCACGAATTGCCCGTCTAGCGTCCTCATCGCTCTAGGGGTTAAAGTCAGTGAAAGTTCAAGTGGAAGGCAGAACAGAAGCTGAGTTGAGTAGCTTACTTCAAACTGACAGAAGCTGTATGGGTTACCCTTCTCATCTCTGCGGATCTTGACATGCAGACGTCCAATCTTCCCGAAATGGGCTTGCAGGCTCTTCTGGAGCTCCTCGTCCGTACGAGTAGCTGCAAGGCTATTTATACCACAGTGGTCAGACTTCTGTGTGCAATTCTCGAATACAATAGCTGAAAGACTTACTTTGCGACAAAAACACAGGCAGACGGGAGACCACGACGGCCCAAGTCCTCTGAGGAGGGAGTAGTGACTTCGAATACCTCAGAAGGAGTAGACTCAGCTGAGCTCATATCATTGTTCTGCTGTGGCTTAGGAGTTTTGGCATCGTTATCGTGTTGGGACGCAACATCGTCGTCATTTTCCGTAATGATTGTCCTTGGAGCACGACCATTGATGAAGTTGACCTGCGCACTGCGAGTGTAGCCATATATCGGGTGGTCAAGAAGCATAGAGTCTACAAGCGGTCCGATAGCTTTACCACGACGCTCTGCAAGTGTGGTATCTGACCGTGAATTAGTTCCGAGAATCCATTACGCAACAATCTCAATCATTGTTATAGGACTGGACCAGAATACAAACCCAACATATTGCTGGGAAGGTACATAAGTTGAGGGTGAAAAGAGAGAAAGAAGAAAGCACATACCGTTGCGATTAACAGAGTCAGAAGGGGGAGTAGAAGGAGTCGAGTCATAGAACGACGGCCCTGATGTACTGGCAGAAGGACAGGGAGAGATGTTCTCAGGGTTTGTATCACCATAAAGCTTTTGCTTCTGGGGTGTCTTCGGGGCCTGGTTAGTAGAAGTTGAAGAAGCCATTGAATGAATTTACAAAAGATGACCTAAAAGCTGATTATATAGAAAGATGGAGAAGATGAAGTCTTCTAAGATAGACTGAAATTCGATGAAGATTGTATTTAGATGAGCAGGCACAGTGCAAAGGTAAGTCTTTGCTCAGAACCAGAGGATGCAAGGTGATGAGAGAAGGAGAAGAAGAGGAGAAGAGGAAGAGAAAAGGTGGGGGACGGTTGGGACTTGTGTACGAGGGCTCACCCTCATTAACTACTTGACTTGATAGGGTAAGTTGTAGATGGAATATGGGAATGGGATTGTGACGATATCTGTTAGTGATAGATAGCCCCGCCCTTGTACGGAGCAGGATAATACATAGAGCTGTGTAAGATCACTGGTGCAGCGGACATACACTATCAGAACCCCGCCGAATTGACCTAGGTCCAATCTCAACCGCCCTAGGCCTAATCGCCGTCAACACAGATGAGTTCTCCTTCGGAGGCGTTACCGATCATCGCCAGGCACCCCTACAAGACATGACCTTGTTTGATCCAGAGGACGAAGGCTCGAGGCACAAGCAAGATCCTCGAATATCGGCGAAGGGTGGAGAATCGCCTACACGGGCGTCACTGGCAGAGATAACCAAACGGCCGCTAGCATGTTCAGTGAAGGCAGAAGGGGCAGCAAGGAGCACGAAGAGGGACTTACCTGTTCCATCCTGCTCATAACGATCACATTTTCTCCTACCATATAATGTAAATAGAGCGCGCGGGCGGCAGATTAACCTGCCTCAATCTTCAATCCACTCCGATTCCGGGTGGCTCTCCATACTGCCCCGAAGTGGATGGTGCGGTGCATATGAGTACTGTACTGGAGGTTTTTTTTTTCCTTTAATTATTAAAAAAGGAAACAAGAAAAGAGCAGGATAATTTTGTGCAATCTCTGTCGACTGTAGTCGTGTGTGGCTAACAATGCAACTAGATTCACGGGAATCTAGGTACAGTAGTAGCTTCATTAGTTCTCCACAGGCCTTCATCTCTCGTGGACTTTGGGCGGGTTTCTCAGTGCCAAACATGCTGTATATACACCATACACTGGCAGAACAGTATCACAACTTTAAGGCTCCATTGGCTGGCCAGGCACTAATAAGTAACTGCGGATGGAGTGTACGGACAATGCCCCTACAACTCCACTAGATTGAATATATCAAAAATGGCCCAATGTGTAACAACGCAAAAAACACATTACTGGGTAGAATTCATTGTATATACTCCCCCGCCGACATCATTTCCACGAGTCTGTCAAAGTACAAAACCTATTTCCAGATCAATCATGCAAAGCGATCCTCCCAGACGACAAATACCAAAGGCTATTCTCAGAAAATGCTCAAATTCCTTAACGATAGCCTAAATACTACACTTTGAAATCCCCCAAGGCATCTAAGATGCTCACATAACTTGCAATTAGAGTAACTGCTTGACATCCTGTCAGCTCCTCTACCCTCTTATCGTATTCATCCAATGCTTTCTCGAAACCGGCCTGGATAGCTTGCTCAGTGTTCCCATTCCCCATTGCTCGTCCACTCAGCAAAGTTGCACGCTCTTCATAAACCTTTGCAAGACAACACCTTAGCTTCAGGGCCTGCTGTTGTGTAGCTGTAAAGATTTCTAGTAGGGAATCATCTGTTCAGTATCTGTCAGTCATGACCTTTCAAGAAATTAGGGTTAGGGAATGTGTACCTCTAGATCGGCTAGTATTCAAGGCTTCACGCAGTTGCAGAGACGAGCACATCGAAGCTAGATACTTGCTCTCTGTTTTCAAGATTTCCAGCTTCTCCTCAAGCTGTTTGTTCAGCTCTGTGCATGTTAAGTTTGCTGATTCTGGCACAGTAACCAGTGGCCTTTCAGACTGCTCATGGAGAGCGTTTATGTCTATCTTTGACTTCTTATACATTGGACCTTCAGACGTAGCTTCAGGAACATGAGAAGCATCAGCCGACTCCCAAAACGGCTGGTTGAAAAAAGTAGATACAACGGATTGTAGGTACTCAATTCGGGACGGGATGATATCGTCACGAAAGGAGCGAGCTGTTTGGTCTAGCTTCAGTTTCAGAGAAGGCAGGGGATTGAGCCGGCCGTTGGGAAGCAGTGACATCTCCTCGGTTAGGTTTTCGTGCTTTCTTTTCGTTTGCATCACGGTGGACTTTTATTTGAGGGTTGTCAGCAACCTCAAGCTGCAAACGGAGCAGAATAGAAGCTAAAACCTACCAGCTGTAGTCTCTCTAAACTTGGTAAGAAATTGACTTCGAGAATCGATATGTCTGTGAGAAAGTGTCGTAATGACTGGTAAAAAGAAGTGATTATTCGGCCTGTTATCCGAGGGTCTGAGGTGAGGAATGAGATGGGGAAGATCAAGGGGAAATTAGTTATGTACAGTTGTTCATGATGGCCCCATTGAGTTACCCTGATGTTACTAGTCATTGGCCAAATTTGGCTAAGCTCCAACACCCTGCCATATATTTCTTGGCGCTTAACCGCCGACATCATCGCTCCCCGCCGACAATCGCAAAATTCGTCGTACAAATGGCATCCCTTCTCTTCCAGCCTCTAAAGCGACCCCAATTCGCTTATAAGCAGCTTCCCTTGATAAATGCACCGCGACCAGTACCCATAGTACTTGCTCCGGAGCAGAAGCGAATAGCTCTACCTCACCAGCAGCGGCGATGGGCGGCGAATCAGGGTATGGATCTCCCGAGGAGTAGGGCGCAGCCGAGTATGAGGCTGCAGGCGGGGGATGAGTCGGACGCGACTTTAAGGGATATTGGGCTATTACCTGGTGCGTGGATCCCCAGGATCTAGAGCTTAGTGAGGTGAACGATCACACCAGAATATCTGGGGTGGATTGTCATGAGGCAATAGGGCAACCTTGAAAGGAAGCACATCATGGCTGATGAGTTCTTGCGGAGTGTGAGATGCAGATACCTTCGTCCCGCTCAGCAGGAAAAACAGACCTTCGTTATTCAAAGAGCCCAAAGTCCGCTTCCAGCTTTTCAAGAAGAGAGTGATATACAAGATTAAGAATTTGGTAAAGTATGTATATTCCCAAGTATTACTTACTACGGACTTCCTACTGATGATATACGAATTCCAGCCTTGCTGTGTTCCGCTACTACGGCAAAATCCCCATAGAATACTCCCTGCCCAAGAAAATCGCGCCTCGTCTCTATGAACAAATGTACACCGCTTTCGCCGAGTATGTCTTTCCCATATTCTTCTCCCTTATTCCCCCAAATCCCAGCCGTTAACGCCCCAAGCCATATTAACCTCCAAATGGCAGAGGCAACACACCTCTCATTCGCCAAATTTGCTGCGACGGCCTCTACGATTCCTTAAAATCAAAGATCATAGCCCGCGGCCAGAAAAAAATGATCTGGCATATGAAAGGGCTCGTCAGCGCCCCCAAACTCGTCAGCAGCAACGCCATCTACATCAGCTATCTCGGCATGGGATTCCGCCAGACAGTAGTAAAGATTAAATCACTGCAGATTGTCTACAGGTATGATTCTAAGGGGAAGCTGTTACCCATGTCGGGGGAGACAATGCCGGTGGTGGAGTATTTGGTTCTGCAGAAGAGGAAGACGAAGAGTGGGGATGGGAATTGGATGATTTGGGGGACGACGGAGGAGACCACTCGTTAGTATACCCCTGAGAGGAAAGATAAAATTCGAAATGTATTTACTAATGTGTGCGACGTTTAGTCGAGCTACTGCAACATAGAGAAGATACCTCTCCTTTCAAGCAAAAACCATCGTAACTTGACTTTAGATGTATGAAAATAAAGAACAATTTAAAGCTCAGAGTGTTGCTTATACGTATGAGGATATGTATGGATCATGCATGACATTTGGTGATTGTATGTATCCTAAGTACAGTTTTATTGTCTTGAAATTCATAAAAAGAGCCTAGCGAGGTCCTCATAAAACTCGCAACCATTAGGAAGTAGTTCGGTATGTAGGGCTAAAGTAACAAGGTCCTGCCACGCGTAATACAATGTATATTACATCGAGAAAGACCTCTGCGAGGGGTAGGTAGAGGTAGTGCAGCCAGACTACAGTAGGTATAGTACAGTATGTACTCCTTTGCCATGAATATAAAGGTTTACCTCGATGATTTACATGTCTGGCCAGAAAAACTTTTTTTAAAAAAAAAAAGAAAAAAAGTCTTTTCGGGGAAATCTAAAATCTACTACATAGACTACGGTACACCATAGTACATAGTAGTGAAGAAGAATTAAAAATCCAAAGCGGGGTACATTATTTCCAATAGCTATTGCAAACAACCAACCCCGAACCCCCAACAATTCCCCCCGCCCCCCCCACACACCTCCCTCCACCGCGCAACGCAACCGTCACCAATCGCCATATGTCCGACCCTATGCCCCCCATTAAAACCCTAATCAAACAAGGCGCCGAAGCCCACCTCTACCGCACCACGTTCCTCACTCCCTCCCACCCCGCACTCCTAAAACACCGCCCTTCCAAAGCCTACCGCCACCCCATCCTCGATGCGCGCCTCACAAAACATCGCTGTCTCTCCGAAGCGCGTCTCCTGGTGCGTATGCGCCGCGAGCTAGATAGATCCCGAATAACCTCGGTTGGGGTCGGGGGGGTTGGGGGAGTGACAGTCCCAGCTGTATATTTCGTCGATGAAGGCCGGGGGGAGATATACATGGAGTGGATCACTGGACAGACACTAAGGGAGATATTGGATGAGGCGTTAAACACACACACCCTCACATCCACATCCCCTCCAACTTGCGCACCCACCCAACAAGACCACCTGCTATACCTCATGACCCGCATCGGCTCTGCCATTGCCGCAATGCACGCCGTAGACGTCATCCACGGAGATCTCACAACCTCAAATATCATGATCCGACCCCCGCCGCCCGGCGTACCCGGAGATGGAGAGGTGGTTCTGATCGATTTTGGGTTGGGCGCGGTTAGTGCTAGTGACGAGGATATGGCTGTGGATTTATATGTGCTTGAGAGGGCGTTTATTAGTACGCATCCCAGGGCAGAGGAGATGTTTAAGGAGGTCTTGGTGGGGTATGAGAAGGGGATGGGAACGAAGGGAGGGCAGGTGTTGCGGAGGCTGGCAGAGGTGAGGTTGAGGGGGAGGAAGAGGAGTATGCTTGGATAGAAAGATAAATGAGGTTGCTATTATTTGGGGGGGGATTGGTGGAGGCCCGTTTTTGGCCTTGTTTATTGCTTTTCTTGTTTTTAATGGTGTTCGCTTGCTGGGGATGCATAAAATCGATTAACGTTGTTTTACAGATATCATGCTTTGGTTCAGACTATAGTTCCAAAAACTAATAGATATATGTACCAAATATCGATATATACAGGGAATCTCAAACTAAACTGGTATCTGACAAAAAGATAAATTCCTATGCTGCGCCTTTTGAAGCAATGTAACCGTGGCTGTGTGTAAAAGCTGCCAATACAAATCCAGTCCATAGCCCCTGCTTCTGACCCTTCCCCTTCCCCTTGTACCTGTATCTGTCGGCAGTGTTGGTGGAGAGTTCCTCTGGAGCCATCTAAGCCTCATACACCTCCGCGTCTGGATCCTTGGGTATATCCATCAGGTTGACATGCCCAGTTCCTACATCATACACGAATCTGTTGACCAGCCATGCAATTTAGCCCTCCGTCTTCTCACACCAAAATTTCCTCTCTTCGGGACTTCGAGAGGACTTACCCATGCACCTGCAACCCCCTCTTCTTCATAGCCTCCAGCACGTTCGAATTCCGCTTTACACTATGCACCTGCGCCACAACATTCAACTCCACCAACCTCTTGACTCTCTGCGCCGGATCCTTAATCATCTCAAGCTCCTGCCTATGTCGAGCCCGGACATCGCGGATATGCTTGAGCCAGTTGTCTAAAAGTCCCAATTTGGTATTGCCCATAGCAGCAAGGATGCCGCCACAGCCATAGTGCCCGCAGACAATGATGTGTTTTACCTAGAAGAACCACCGCATCAATTCCTTAACCTATAGAATGCTGAATTTCTGGAGTATCCGGATTACCTCGAGCACCTCGACTGCATACTGCAGCACACTCAAACTACTCAAGTCATTTGCCGGTAACACATTCGCAATATTTCTGTGCACGAAAACCTCCCCCGGCAGTAAATCCAACACGGAGGTCTCTGGTACGCGAGAGTCGCTGCATCCTAGCCAGAGGATATGAGGAGACTGTGAGTTGGCGAGGGAGGGGAAGAGGGAAGGTTGGAGAGCAGATATACGCTGGGCCCAAGTTCGGTTCCGTTGGAGGAGGGTGTGGATGCTATCGTGCGCAGCGGAGAATCGGAAAACACTGCCCATTTGCGAAGTATATCGATGCTAGAATAATGCAAAAGCGGTCTGAAGGTTCAAAAAGAGGTGAGCAAATTGCGCAAGTAAAATATATGCCTGGCCAACTCTGGCTGTGGGAAAAAAATATATAGTTACCCACAGTTCGAAGTCCATTCTGCCGGTTTTCCCAGATGGCCCATTTCATTGCTGAGCTGACGCAGTGCTTTTCTAGGAACTCGGAGAGTTTGCCGATGTCGTATCCGGCTGTGTACTGTGGCGGGCCAGGGTGGGCGCCGATCCCTACGGCAAACGAACACTTCCAACTGTCGAACATGAGTAGAATTCCATGACCGCAAATTCATACTCATCGCATTGTTGAACATTCAGGTGAGATGGGGGATGCAGGGCAGTTTAAGCTTAAATGTAGCTGGTAAGAAAGTAAGATGGGCCCTCACGTGAGAAGTGGCCTGATACAAAGCAAGATACAATTGATGCGACGACAAGGGGTGCATCGATGAAACGAGAAAAATACCCCTCGGTATTATGTACTGTATATAACGAGAATACATGCTGAGGGTTGAATGCACCAGCATTCTTCTTATAGAGCAATCTATCCAAAGTCTTGCACCATGGAACTTGGACGCCCTCACTTCCTATCCCCCACCCCCCACCCCCCTGGAGACAGCTCGACCATACAACGGTGTTAGCTCAGTTATTCAATAAAAAGCATCGTTTCAAACGTAGACATCGCAGGCAGACAGCTGCGCCAGAAAAATAAAAACATTAAAAAAAATTTAAAAAAAAAAGGCCCGTTCCTTCCCTCACCCCCTCCCCATTAAGCCCCCTACTTCCCCTCCACCTTCTGCAACTCCTCCCTAAGAATCGATACAAATCAAACGTTAGCCTCGAGTACCCCTTATTCATCCCTCTTACCTCTCCATCGAAGCCCTCACCACTCCCTATCCCCGAACCTGTACTCCCCCAATTGGAGTGATTGCGTGATGGCTACTCACCTTAATTGCGCCGCAAAGTCCTCACTCGTATCATCATCATCCCAGCTCTCCTCCCACAGATTCGCTTTGTCGCCCGCGTTCTCTGTCTCGGTGTCTTGCCAGTCTATCAACCCCACCACAACTACATGTCAGCCTCTATCCCTATGAACCTCTTGATTCTACTCCCGCCCCACTCTCTTCCCATCGACCCGACCCATAGATCCACCATCCTACCCCAGCCACCTGCCGCGCTCCCGCTCCAAGCACGAGGGAACTCACCCTCAACAGGAAAATCTTCAAACTCGTCATCCTCTTCTAGGGTGAACCCTTGGTTAGTCGGCTTCTCCTCCGTCTTTGTCTCCTCCGCAGCAGCGACGTTGTTGCCTGCCGTGGAGGTGGGTTGTTTTGCTGATGACATTATGAAAGTTGCGTGGTATGTGTTTTTAGTAACGGCGGCAAGGATGGATCTAGGAAGTGAAATTGCAAGCCGTTGAAAGAGTGCGTGATATTGACTGACTTCAAGTTCTAGGTGTTCGTGTAGGGCAAGAGCTTGGCAGTGATGCATGCAAATAAGCCAAATTAAAATTAAAAAATTAAATTAAAAAAAAAAAAAAAAAAAGGTCGAACTGGGAGTCGAACCCAGGTCACAAGAATGTTCCTTGGTGAAGGTTCAAAATCTTATGTGCTACCGTTACACCATTCAACCGAGTGTTGACGCTACTATTCGCAACCTAGTAGTGATCAGCCACTGTCTTATGACCATCCCTGCAACCCCCTGGCAGCAACACCCCCAGCCACATCTCGTAATATATTATGACTCTGCTGATTCCGGCTATATTCACCACTATGGAAGCAAATACGCTCTACAACATGGTTACCCTCACATCCCGCCATATTCAACTCAATACCCCATACCACCTCCCCAGCATGACCTTGTCATACCCGACCCCCCCCCTAAACCCCCCCCAATAGGGCAAGTATCATGCAGGTGAACTCATCACCACAAGAAGGCCCTTTACCTAACATCTATATTCATGATTAAACAGCTTCTAGGGCAGCAAGTAACAATATATGCAAACAGTCAGCTATCATTACAAGCCGCTCACCGCTCCAAAAATGAGCTATTTTCAGAATTAGGTATATTTCCATGATTTATACTATTATAACCCCCATATACCTCAATCCGCTACAATACTCTCTTCCCAGGCATTCTCAGCCACCGCCGAAAGGTCTCCAATAGCTCTGAGAGTTCTAATACCTTCCCTTTGGGCTTCATGGGTTACTTCCATCTAGGAGGTTTTGTCACCCTCCTCTGGGGCTATTTCAACCCCCTCACAGCAACCAACAGCAACCCCACACTCACGAGTCCAACTCAGCATCGACTTAGCTGCTCTAAATTCCTCAACACCTAACCTAGTGCTTTGTCTAGTCTCGTGCCGTTCTAGTGCTATACTTAGCGTCCAACCTAGCGTCTACTAATGTAGTAACTAGACTACCAACATAGCGTCCAACCTAGTGCCCAACCTAGCATGCTCTCAACACCTGCTCTGGTACATATCGGTAATGCTTGGGCTGATCTGGTAGCTATAAAGGGTGTAAAGGGTTTAAAATGCCTCGAGAAAGGCCAGCATACCGCCATGGCTAATGCGACTACCTGGAGCCCAAAATGGGGGGTATTGTAGCTCCAGAGTGATTAGCAACCTCTCCGGGGCCGCTGAGGATGCTCTAGAGGAGTGTTGAACTCGGGGAATTGAGGAGGGCATAGATGGGGTGGATTTGGCTGATTGAATAAGAGCTCTCGGAACTTACTCAGTGTGCTGAGTTGAGATCCTACAATTTGTAATTTTGCATGCTCCGTGCCAACCAAACTAGCACGCTCCACCTTCAGCACTAATTTACCATGGATATAGGTAAAGGTCTCCTCGCGGTTGTGGGCCTATTCGTACAATATAAGGCCAACAGAGGGAGTAGAGGTAGGGGTATTAATGGAGGGTGAAGATTCTTGAAAGGGGGGTATTAGAGCTCCCAGAGCTATTGGAGACCTTTCGGCGGGGGCTGAGAATGCTTGGGAAGAGAGTATTGCAGTGGATTGAGGTATATGGGGGTTATAATAGCATAAATCATGGAAATATACCTAATTCTGAAAATAGCTCATTTTTGGAGCGGTGAGCGGCTTGTAATGATAGCTGACTGTTTGCATATATTGTTACTTGCTGCCCTAGAAGCTGTTTAATCATGAATATAGATGTTAGGTAAAGGGCCCTCTCATGGTCATGAGTTCACCCGCATGATACTCGCCCTATTGGGGGGGTTCGGGGGGAGGGGTCGGGTATGACAACAGTCATGCTGGGGGAGGTGGTATGGGGGTATTGAGTTGAATATGGCGGGATGTGAGGGTAACCATATTGTAGAGCATATTTGCTTCCATAGTTGTGAATATAGCCGGAATCAGCAGAGTCATAATATATTACGAGATGTGGCTGGGGTGTTGCTGCTGGGGGGTTGCAGGGATGGTCATAAGTCAGTGGCTGATCACTACTAGGTTGCGAATGGTAATTCAAAAGCTTCCATTGATAAACTCTTCGTGGTTATGTAAATTTGCTGATAGCGAGGGAATCGGATAATATTAATTTCAATGCGAGAACGGCTCTACCAGCAGCGACCATTGGATATAATTCACGGAAGGTATGTTATTCCATAAAAAGCAAGATACTTAGGGACGTATACGCCTAAGTAATTAATGATCTTATTTCTTGAGTTTGACCGACAGAATATTGCTAGGTTGACCAGGGGAAGAACGTTTTTTATTGGAGGAACGCAAAGCTCATTGTGACGCTCCTCATCTTCCATCCTTCCCATCCTTCCCGTCCTGATTTGGTTCAAAATTCAACTGAGCTCACCGTTAGTACTAACCCCAACACACCTCCATCGACTAATCTATGCTAGCTCACCTGATTCCCATTATAAAACCTATTCCCCGTGTTCCTCCCCTCCGTCAACCCCCGACTCCCATCATGTATTGTCCTAATTCTTGTCTCCCCATTCCCTCTACTCGGCCTCGGTGAATTACTGCCACCCTGTTGGACCTGTAGAACCGAATTGGTTGTATCTGTTGTTGCTGGTTGGGCTGGCTGGCCGCCAGTAACTGCGCCAATAGCACTCGTTACTGCATTATACCCCATATCTACTACCGAGCTTACGCTGGTAGTAAGCGCGCTGACAAGGCGCCATGGAGATGGAATGGCACTGAGAGATGGATATGCGGATGCTTGGATGGTGTTACTTGGGGTAAGGACGAGGGTGGCAGAGGGAGTAAGGCCGAGGCCTTTCAGGCTGGTGTTTTCTTCGGAGAGGGATAGCTGTTTGTTGGGGAACGGGGTGAGGAGTTGAGTAAATGTGTAGGGGCGGTCTGTTTCGTCAGGTCGATTCTATTAAGAAAATCCAATTAGCCATGAAGTGTTTTGACAATGGATGGCGAGGAGGAAAGCGAGTGTCAGTACCAGATCAATCCACTTTCTCACTTCCACCCCCAGTTTAACCTCCGCTGGAAATTTATGCTTTAACGCACTGCCATCCAACAGCCTAAAACTCAATGCACACTCTTTACTATCCACACTCGTAGCCCTTCTTCCAATCTCCTGGGCTCCGCCCCCACTACCACTTTTCCCACCCCCTCTTTCCTGTTCCCGGGCCTCCCTAGCCTCTTTTTCCCTCGCCACCCTCATAGCTTTATCCGCCTCCAACAACTTCTTCACCCTTTCCCTCTCCACGCCCGCCTCCTGCGCACGTCTTCGCTGCTCAGCTAGATATCCCAAATTACTATTCCTGCTCGCCTGTTGCGCTAGGTGGGCTTCTCTGCGGGCTCGCTCGCGGTCCTGGGCGGTTTTCGTCGAGGAGGAGGAGAGGGATTCGTCCGAGGTGGCTTTGCCTTTCCCTTTCTTCTCTGCTGTTAATGTGGTTGAGGTATCTGATGTAGGGGGATCGTAGACATTGGATGAGAGGGAGGATACTGCGGGGGGGGTGGTGATGGTGGGGGTATCAGTTGGCGTGATGGTTGGTGCAATAGTTGGCTGAGGAGATTGAGCTAGGGGTTCTATGTCCTGCACAACTGGAGTGGGAGATGTAGTTGAAGCTGGAGCTGTACTTCCAACCATCATCCCCTCTACATCTACCGGCCCCACAACCCTCCCCACCCACTCCCTCACCTCCTCCAACGTCTTCTCCCCATCGGCAGACCCAATACTCTCCACCTGTGCTGTACCACTCCTACCCCCGAATAACCCACATTAGTTCCCTATCATTCTTTCCT
Source organism: Terfezia claveryi (assembly GCA_015179025.1). NCBI lineage: Eukaryota > Fungi > Ascomycota > Pezizomycetes > Pezizales > Pezizaceae > Terfezia > Terfezia claveryi. Next base: position 130,789 of record WHUX01000112.1, on the reverse strand, counting down.
ACTTAACTCCCTAACCATCACACTGATAACTATGGGGGAAACACTTACTTTATAACTACCAAACACGGCAACTTCTCCGGCCTCGGCAAAAAAGCATAGAGATTCATCGCCTCCTGACTCTCCGCCGCAATCCTATACAGGATTGTTCTCTGCTTCAAGATCTTCGCCAACTCTTCATCGCCTAGATATTCCTCTTCCCATACCCTACTGTCCGGCGTAGCGTCACCTCCATCGTCTATGAAGCTCCAACGTCAGTTTTACCATGTACGCAAGTTGAGCTTGTAGCCGGCCTTACCAACAATGAGTGCTGCAAAGTGTAAGCTGCTCTGCATAGAATGAGCAATTGCCTCATGTAGGTTCCCTTGGAAGAAGGGGTTCGAGGACGCCATGGTGTTGATGGGATTGATGCTTTTGATGTGACTGTGATAAGCTGAACTCGATGACGTTTGATTATTAGGCTCGTGTCACGTTTGCATGATCCTAGTATTCTAACGTATTGCCTGGCGGATCCCCGGTGGTTTACATAAACGTGAATAGTACTCCTCGAGTCCTCGTGTACATTGGTCTTGCAAGAATGGAATTCCACAACTCGTACAGAACTACTACTATGTCAGTGCAAAAGGACCTGCGTAATCCACAAACAAAACCGAAACATGAGGTACGTAAGAAGTGATTCAGTTAACCTCATCGAAATAAATCTGGCCTGTCCTCAGTGCTTGGCATTAGTTACTGGCATAACGGCCATGGCCGCAGCGATCCAGCCCCACAGACGAAGTAAAGTAGCTGCAGGAAGAAGAAGAGTTCACACCGCTGCCACCAAACGTCCAGACCAGAAGAGGCAGACGATTCCCAAGTAAGAAGACTGACACTAAATTATCAGGAGCAGCAACATACCCCGAATGAGTTATGTTGATAGAAAATTACCTGGATTTAGTTGCCGCTGGGAACCCTGGGATGTGGTATCAGGAGCATACACCAGCCAGACCTGATGAAACAGTTGTCATACGGACGCGGAGAAGAATTTGCAAAGATGGAAAGATGCCAATGCGGTCGCCGTGCTGACTATCCGAAATAACTGCGAAGATGATGTAAGAGCACGCATCTGAAGTACCATGACAAGCTCAAAAGGCGTATGAAGGCAATACATCCGAACAGCATCACCAACATTCAGTTCAACAAGGCCCACCGCAAGCAAGAATTCATGGAAAATCATAGTCCACAGATTCGGCGCCAGGCATTTTCGCAGCTCAAAAACGTACTTTTGAGGAGAAAACAAATTCAGTACCCTGTTCTTTATTCACATAAACAAGACGTCATAGACACAGCCAACTTCAAGCGCCTTTGTAGGGGTAATCGGGAGAGCTGACCTAATAATTGCGGCAAAGAATGAGGGATCCGGGGAAGGACTGCTGAGTTTGCGAAATAGGATCGGGCAAAAGCGGAATTCCTAGGTACTCATCTAAGGAAGCAGCCACAAACCTGCGAGTCAACCAGATTCAAGCCGACTGGGGGAATTCTGAAACAACCAGCAGGATGATGCAGTTCGGAGGCAAGAGATAGTCTCATTATCAACCACCGAGGCCAAGCGTGCAAGGGAGCCAAATGATGCAGGATGAGCCCGACAACTGATGTACGAATTGGAAATTCATCCCAGCGCACCAATCCTGTTCACGGACAGTGAAGGATTACTTATCGAAAGAATCCAAGTATGCCCGTCGCCTTCGACCATCGCTACTACTACCTACGACAGGAAGGAACCAGAGATTGATTATGAAGTCGATCTCTGGGAAGGGCAACCCGGCAGATATATTGACAAAACTCTCATCCATGAGTATGGTGAATGGATGGAAGGAAACGACGGAAGACGGTGGAATCCTCAACATGACGGAAGAACAGTTACTATCTTTCGCTATGAGTGTGTGGCCACTGGTGTAGGAATTCTCTCACGTGCCATCGTATTATTTCCCTGCGGAGGAAGCATTACAACTCTGAGACCGAAATCCACCTAGTAATAATAATAACAATAGAAATGTTTGTCATTGCATCGACTAGGGGATGAGAAAATAAAAACTAAAAGGCAAAAGAAAAATCTCGAATACGATGCTTATTATCTGGCCCCAAAAGCCTATATTATTATGTGTGCCCTCAAATTTGAAACCTCAAGGGATACTCGTTGCAGAGAGGGGGGGGGAGGGGGGGGGGAGGGGGGGCGGCTGCATACAATTTTCGACTGGGTGAAGGCAAGCTTTGATGGTCTTGAAATTGCTCCCCCTAGGGCAGTTGGAGTTTGATTACAGGCACCAAAACTTTTCTCAACAACATCGCAGAGAAAAGAACTTGAGGATGAAGGTGCTTGTAAGATTACATGTTGTAGATGACTTTTGTAAAACACTTCAAACATCTCCAGCCAGTTACTTTGTACATATGCCAATCCAAACAAAAAACGGCCATCCAACTCACAAGCAACTAACCACCACGGAGAACTCTGAGGGGGTGGCTTAGTCTCTTCTCAGAGTGCATCCAAATTTTTCTAGCAGCAGTCTCCATGGCCAGAGCTGTCAGAAACAATTGTCTTGCCACACCTGGTGGTCTGTGGCAGAACTTCACAGTCCCTTGCGACCAAAATTGCATATACAGTAATTTCACAAAAACAGAGAACTTTTCATTTTCATTTTCATCTCATATGTAGTTTAACTATATTTTCTATGTGTGAGATCAATCATCATCCACCTCCACAAACTCTGCTCATTATCTTCAATATTCTTCCCGCCGCCATTTCCTTATCCAGCCTCCTCTCGCCCCGAAACAATACCTTCAACCGCCAAAGAAGCTCATCCTTCTCTTCCTCCCCACGTACATTGCGCTTATATACCCCCACTCCTTCATCCACATTCAGGTCTATTATTGGGGTTTCAACCCTAAATTCCTTCTCTTACTAATCTCGTTCGCAGCCTCCCTCCTATGCTTACGTGGGGTAACAGCCTCAGCTTCCCTCGCCTCACCAGAGGCAATCTCCTTACCTTTGCTTCCATCCACACTCTCCTCAGAAGTAGGTCCGGGTTCAGCTCCAAAATGGGTCTTAGCTTTATTGAGGGGATTGCAGAAGTCCCATGAGGGGTAGACTCATGTTCCTTCACGACCGCAGCCGAATTAGAGAGTCTCTCGTCATTTCTCTAAATCTATGTTAGGTTCCTGGGCAGCAGCATCGGCAGAAGTAGAAGAAGATTGAGCAGCAACAACCTTCTTCCCACACACCTTCCTTTTATCAACCATAGTCTTACTGACTATATCTCTTGGAGTCAACCACAACATCTTTTTGGTCTTAGTGGCCAGCCGCTCTTGGATCCTATCCTTAGGAATATCCTCTGTTGCTCAGTAGATTCCAATTTAGGTATCATCTTTTATAAACCTTTATTCCGTGAGCTTCTCCAAGAACACCGCGACCCCCTAAGGAACTCTTCTGCAGGGCATTAGGCCCCCCACAAGATCCTCCTAACCCGCACCCTAGGCAGCCTCGAGCTGGTCTGTCGCTTTACCCTTTCTTCGTTCTGATTCAGTGTGGATTTCCGCAAAATGAAGGATAGTCGTGGTAAAGCTGAGTTGAGCGTCGGCCGTCTCCCTATCCACGTTAATTTAGCATAGTCGTCATCGGTCCATGACTCGATAACTTCCTTTTGCACCTGAGTTGCGAACGGTATCCGCTCAGCCTGCTCCTGGATCAACGGGGCTATTTCTACCGCTAGTTCTCATTTCTCAGGCCCCTCCAACTTCTTCCAACCACGGCTAGGCCCCTTCTTCCTCTACAGGATGAGGGCTACTATCGCCAATTGGATGAACACCGGAAATGGTGAAAACTCCCTGCATAGCCTTCATGTCAGCGTAAGCTTAAGCTCGAGGGTAGGCAATCATACTTTCAAGAGCAGGATAAATTCTGCTCCAATTGTGCATGGCGGCCTGGCGCCCTTCTGCCTTTTGTCTTCGTCGTTTCATACATTTCAACATTGATTATTATAGTTATAAAAAAAGTTGTAAATACGTAGGTATAACCTCCCTCCACCCACCCTAATAAGCCAGATATGCCAACGAGTGAAGTAGGATTCTGCGTAGTTATGAGGACTTTTAGGCATTGGACAGAAATTGAAGGAGGCCTCAATCCAACATCTATCCATGCCAAATCAGTGCTGAAGGAGGAGCTTGCACAATGAGCCATACCCCTCGACCAAAGCGGCTACTGAGGATATTGGGGAGCCCCTTCGCTATGAACTCCGGATATGGTGGTTACTCCCCCTTTGTTCACTTTTTTTTTCTTTCTTTTCGTTGTAGCCTTCACTGGTAATACCGAATCCCAATTAATGTCGTAGTTAACAATGCCCAAGGATATCGACAGGTGTCTGTTTTTCAAAAAAATTCATACTCGTATGTTCTCTGTGGTTATTGGGGGTCCCGCGGAGGGGTTGAGATACCTGCATGGCAGATCTATCTGTGATGGTTGAGGATGCTGCGGAGGAGTGGGGCTCAGATGAGGAGGATTTTGTTGAATCATCAAGTTTTCAACTCATTTAGAAACTCAGGGTAATTATGTTGGCTAGCTAATATTTCGAAGTTGATTGACAAGCATATCAAACACCCTTTCTTTGCCTGACCTAATTTTCCTTAGTTTTCCACGAGCTTCTTTTTTTCTTGAGAAGAGTTGCGCCGCGAAGTCGATGTTGTCAGCAATCAAGTGGAGGAATAACCTCTCTACGGGAATTGGGCGCTGTAACTTCGAGAATATAGAGTGGATGGTGGCATATGCAGCTTTTCGCCGTCGTCCCAAGCATTCACTATTCCAAAAATCCAATACAGCCCATTCCTAGATGCACCATGCATATTTGCGTCTAGAAAAGATTGAATCCCAAGCTTCCGACATCAGGCACTAAGTTGTAACTTTCGAGAACCTCTAACATGTCGTTGCTGAAATTACCCAATGCAATAGAAGTTGCCTTGATGCTTAACCCCCCCTTGTTCAAGTACATGGCATTATTACCAGTCATCGGCAGCTGGCTGCAACTGACTACATGATTTTCTGAAAGCTTGTTGAGCCGGCAGGAATGGCAGGGGGAGGGGAAGGTCAGGCTCTTCAAAAATGTCGAAGTACCATCCTGGTGGTTGGGATCTGACAGCTACCAATGCCGCTCCCCCTAAGATATCAAATTTTGAGGTGACTTCGGAATTAGTTGTGATGCGTTCCAGTCAAGAGGATGATTGTCAACAGAGAAATTCCAACCAAGAGGTCTGGGCAAGCTTGAGGCATAGTGAAGTAGTGAGTACTGGTTTTTTTAGAATGCCGTCAAATATTCTTTGTTCAAATGCACGGCTGTAGAAGACAACTAGGTAACTGGCCTCACAAGATGTGTGTGAGTGGGAAAGGAAAAGGATGCTGGCAGAGGCATATGAGGATGCATGTAGAGCAGTTGCGGGGACAATTTAATAAGTTCATAATTTTCAAAATTTTCTTTTGGTCTGTTTGTGTAGAAGTTGGATAATCCCAATCGAGGGCGGTTGAGCTGGGTGTGGGTGTGGACGTCATATTTTCTGTGCTTGTATGAGTACTTGGGTAAGCTGCTTGAGTGTAAGGCAATGAAGTACGTCAAGCAGACTAGGCGAGTGGATTAGTGATGGGAAAATAATGGGGAGGGAATCTATGTACCTTCTCATGTGATTCATGTGGGATGCGCTGCCTGAGCTGAGTCCTGAAACTGCAAACGAAACCCCATGGCAGAAATGATTCACGAAAGTGGAGATACCGTTGATATTGCTCCTGCTTCTGTAGCGGCGGACTGGAGATCCTGCCAGGGTGGTGCTACCAATAGGAGAATTAGCTAATGTTCGAACTCGGGAATCTCGTATGGTACTTAAGCAAAGGCGATTAGGCAGAGTTGTGTGGCATTGGAAGAAATATTGGTTCGACAGTTAACGGGGTCAATCCATCACCGTATTTACACTATGAACAGTGCTTATTAGCCCCAGTGCCGATATACATTCTTTTTGATTCTCGGAAGTGGTGCATACCCGTACCAGGTGTGAGACTTTCCTACCCGCCCCCGCCTCGGTGAGCGGAAGCAAGTCACCGGTACTCATGAAACAAAACCCTCAATGATTTACTGACCCAAGTTAGAACCTGTATGTGAGTAGTAGTTATAGAAGAAATATGAACCTAACAAACAAAAGTTCACCCAAAACAAAATCAGCATAAGTAGAGTATGTATGCCTCGGCTCTCACCAAAATCTTCCTATGGCATACCTTAGATCTCCCCCGATAATTCACATTAGCGGATTGTATTACCTATGCTAGGTACTCCAATTTGCTTCTAAGGAAAGGCCCTGAACATAGTAGCCGTAGTTGTAAGCTTCAGGTTTCTTGCCCAAAAGGCACCGAATCTTGATTCCTACCGCTATGTGTTGTATCTGCAAGTTTCCTCGCCATTTTTGACTCTAAATCTTTTCACAACACTGTTTCAATAGATCAAACGAGTCTAGATCTATTGCTGCACAAGGCAGTGACCGAGTCGTGGCCACAATTGCTTTGTTTGAGCCAGCGCTGTAACTCCAGCAATGACTAGGCAATGTTAGCATAGCATTACCTGTAAGCAAGAAACGGCTCATGGGATAGGCAAACCAATGAAGCTTTCCTGTCAAGATAAGTTAGGGAGCTGATTCCACTACTCCGAGCCCTCCTGTCCCAACGTGAAGCCATCCGGATCCGCTGCTGAATTCCGTTTTCTGGAGCCAAAAGAATCATCTCCCATGGACAAAGCCTGCAGCTTAAAATTTCGGGTATAGAAATTTCGCGTTATTCTAGTGTGTATCTCAATCAGCTGCTGCATTCAAGCAGATTTAAGTATAATGCTCAATCGTCGGGTGTCGATATGGTGTCCTATCGGTATTCCAGCTAGGGCTATGCTCGTGCATTAGTATTTTTATGATAATATTGTAAATTGATTATTGACATACCTCGTCCTTATTAGGCATCTTGGGGATTTTCCCCATTATCCAGCTCTGAGTGCCTTCTTGGTGATCCCCGTTGTCCTCCTCTTTTCTAATTCAATTACTACTTCTACATCTTCTCTACAGATAGATCAGACTGTCTTTGTAGGGTACCCTGTTCTTTATTATGCTCATGCTGCCATGACGTTCGCAGTGCAGTGTTACTTTTGGTGATGTAGGTGATAGCACCAGGCAGCATCTACTCTGGGTTCTGGCCAACTCTAACTTTTCCGGTAGACATCCGGATTGGAATCTACTTCACTTCACAAGAACCTAACTCACCAAAATTTCAATCATGTTGAGCTCCTTTGCATCGAGGCAGGGCGCCGGCATTTGTGCAGCCCTTTTGTGCCGGCCCAACGATGATATGTGAATCATGCCAAACATTCAAGAATACCACCAATAGCATGACCAATCAATTACAGATATTTACTAGTGAAATGTCACCTGTTGCTAGAGAAGCTGAGACTGGGGTTTGACTTTGAGGGTAGGCTGAATAGCTGGAGTCGAAGGAACATGAAAGGCATGAATGTCATTCTTTACTTGAGCTCGCAAATAGGGTTAAAGTCTAAGACATTACAACAGCTATCACAAATGGCAACCTTTCCAGAAAGATTTCCGGATATGCGCAAGGGAAAATTCTAAAACTTCAGCAAAACCAATACTACCAAATATTTTCTAGGGGGAAGAAAGTTATTGTGGATTGCGTAAGTCTCAGAGAGACTTGAGTCTGCTGCGCACAACCTGCAGGGGCAAGAGTTGAAAGTAATAATGGAAAAAGGGTTAAGCTGGGGGAGTTGAGGACGGAGGAGTGAGTTGAGGGTAACTCACAGAGGAGGGAGTTGAGGGTAATCCGCGGGATGGGGTAGGGGTTTGTACCAGCATGGCAGGTATGGGCTTGGGTTCCTGTCATTCCCCCACCGCCAATAAAGTCATTCCCCCGCCGCCAATAAAGTCATTCCCCCGCCGCCAATAACCTACTTGGATTTTCTCGTTTAACCATGTACCCCCGATGCCGCCACTGTCCCAATCGTCCCAATCCTTGTTCCTGGGTCCTCCGGATTTCCAACTCATTTATTTTCGTTGCGGAGGGGGTTGAGAGGAGGCATAGATGAGGAATATTTGGTTGATTAACTGCAGTTTTGATTTGAAATGGAGCAGAATCTCAATACTTTCCTTAACGAGGGTCCGGTGGTGCTGGATGTTGGCAAGGCAAAGCATAAACCCAAGACGGCGAGTGTAGATTGTATGGAGCATATTGAAGGCGAAGGATATCCTACCGCGGCGAATGCTGAGTTCAACGTGTCTAACATCAGAAACTGGTTTATTCCATAGTCTTTCCTATAGCTACTGCAAGACAGTGCACACCTTGCGGTTAAAGCAAGGGAGGGAGATGGACAACGGGGCCGGAGGTGAGGGAGGAGGTTATTATAGTAGACAGGATTAATGTCACAGAAAGGAAGTTTTATGTCCATAGTGGAAGGGAAGGAGATTTCTACTGGAAAGCGCGTGAAATAATGTTTTATGGAAATGAAAGATGCAACATTAGAGATGGATTTTTGTATGGATTTGACGTGTCCCACACATACTGTATGTATAGTGAATCTGCAGCCCACATTGAAATTACGCTAGCAAATAACTCGAGTTTCTACGGTAAACCCTAGTCTCGTGCCCCATAGACCAACTCGCGAAAAGAATTATTCAGCTCTAGAAAGTTACCGTGGAGTATAAGCAAATATACACTTATTCCGCACAACTCATCCAAAACGTTTGGTTGTGCCAACTGCCTATCACATGCAGCCATCTCTCACTAGACACGTTTGGTGGGCCTATGAGAAACATCACTCGACTCCCGCTCCAAATCTACCCTCACTTCGTCCGCACTCGGTGGCTTCATGGGTCTATCAAGCCCATCAAACCTCTCACCCCGGCTCTTACAGACTGCGTACCTAACCCCCAATCTCAAAGCACACACCGCAAAGGTAATCAACAAGCCACCAACAGGAGCAACCAAGAAAGTGCCAAATGCAGACCAATCAGGCGCATACAAAGACGCCAAAATAATCAACTTACCCGCAGCGCTCGCATCTCCATGGTAGAAGATCATTCCAAAGACCCAGACGCTGAAAATTCCACCAAGACCACCACATACGACTTCAAAGCCGTGAATGAAGTAGAAGTTCCTGCTGAGGCCAAGGAAGACGGATGGAACGGCCGCAGAGGCGGCAAGGTTTGAGATGAGAAAGATTTGAAGGATAGAAGGAGATGTGATGGCAACAGCAATGACGGGAACAATGACAAGAACGACCATTCCACGAACCCAAAAGAGGGGAAGCCTGTTGCGGAAGAGATCTTCGGAAGCAGTTGACACCATTGCAGATTGGAGGGAATCAAATACTACATTATTAATGGTAAGTTTATGGCACCCTTAGAGTTATCAATGGTGTAAATATACCAGCACAACTCAACGAGACAACCATGACAATGACCAAGCCCACAGCCCACACTGGTAAATTACCCATGATCAAGAAGAAAGCCATGGCTCCTGGCTCGGGGATTCCCGACCAGACTGCAATCAACCCAGTAGCACCAACGAGGGCCAAGATCGTAAAGACAACGAAGGTAGCAATGGAAACACCAATTGCAAGGTCTTTGTCCGTACGAGAGGCAAAAGTTCTCATCCAGAATCCCTATGGAATTAATCAGTGACAGGTTTCAAATAAGAATGGGCAGTGGGTAGTTATACTGAAAGGAACATATTACTACAGATAATACCAATGAAAAGGGTATAGATGAGTTGGTATCCCAAAAGACTGGGTTTCATCAAGCCAGAAGGCTCAATTAAGCTCATGTCGATTTTGACTGAGGTTCCAATGGCAATAGAGCATATTAAAATCAGACCACAGATCATTACTCCCTGGATGCTATCCGTAACGAAGGAGACCCTGAACCCTCCCAAAGAGGTATAAATGGTGGTGACGATAACTTGGACAATAATAACTGGCAAGCCATCAATTCCGGCCAAGGTACCAATGACTTGCTGGAGTGCAGAAAGCTCCGCAACCATGTACAGGAACATAACAGCCAAACTACAGGCCACCCATTAGCCAATGCCTCACCATTACGCAAGTATGAAAGATCAATCTTACGTCAAGAAACTAATATAGGCACCAGCAATCTCCCCATATCTATGTCTGACCCAGATGGTCATAATAAATCCTTCGGGGAGTTTCTTCCTGATAATTGGACCCAAGTACACAAACGCCATCAACGGCAATGCTGAAGTCGCAGCATAAGTAAACGTTCCTTGAATACCCACAATAGTCGAAAGCTCGGGGTACGAGAAAAGGATAGCAGATCCCATAGCTGTCTCATATGTTAATAAAACGCCCAAAAGGAGAGGGAGAAGGGTAGAGAGTCGGTAGCGGCAACACATTTCCCACGCAAGTCTTAACTTGATCGAGTGCAAACGGTACTATCTCAGCCCTGCCAAAAGAGAGGAATATTCTAAGTTTGGGATCTCCTCAGTGCTCCCCCGATGGGTATTAGCGAGAGGGTAGATCTCTAACTAGCATATCTCAATCTTCATTTGGGCGCCCGTAGTGATGCCATACAAACTCATCCTCTCCAAAGCGTCCTCCACCACCCAGGCCACAGATAGACCTGATGGTGAAGAATACCTCGAGGGTTCCATGGACTCTACTCACGAACCTGACGTAGACTCATACTAATAGTCTTACATCTCATTCATAGGAAATCTTTTTTTTTGCTCTCTCAAGACTGCATTTCAAAGTGCATAACCGCTTTACGGTTATGTTGCCACTGCCCTAACTCTGACGGCAGCAACACTGACCAGAGGATACGAAATTGAGGGCCAAAGGAATGGCTTTAGGTAAGAAAAGTTAGCCATGTGATTCTCCGAAGAAAAGTAACAGATTGGAGAGATTGTCTTTCTCACCGCTTTGGGTGCGGTTTGTCGAGATGAACTCTGATTTAGTCTGATGGCGGTATTTCCATGCAAGACAACATCCAATGACCCTGAAAGGAGTTTGACGAATTTAGTATTTAATCTAGTTTGAAGGAAAGCTCAGGGCAACTGACAGGAAAAGCATATAAGTGCAGTAAATCAGCGCATTAGATGCGGATACCGATGGCATTCCCATTTTGTGATTTTAGTTTTAGGCAGAGGTCGATAAAGCCCCAAATAGAGAGAAAGAGGGAGAGGGCGATTCGGTGATCCAAAAAGCACAGAAAAAATAGTCTGGTTGGCACCAGAAAAAAGATGAGAGGGGCCCTTTTATTTCGCTGTTCGAAAGTTTAACCTAACTTCCGCAGAGAAGCGACACTAGTGCCAAGATTTTTTTCACTTCACAAAAACAGACTAGTAGTTGTGGTCAGTTAGTTATGCTTTGGCACCTACGCTAGCCTCAATACAGCACAACCTTGACATTTAATTGACCACTCTACGTGAAATCAATAGTTACGCTAGTCTGGTTGGCACAAGCTACCAACCCAACCAGATAGTGCCAACCAGACTACCAACCAGACTATTTCTAATGTTGAATTGTTTTGTGCTGCTGGTTACCGGTACCTACCGCACGGTGATGAGTTCTGCGTTGCGTAAAAGTTTCGTGATGGCTCGGGCCAATCATAACGAATGCCAAGACGCCAAGAGACGGCATATGAGACTCCGCAGCGTGCGATACCATTTGGCTTGCTCCTCTAATGTTGCAGCAACTTTAGCTCGAGACTTCTCCAAATATTGATAATACTTGAGCTCAATCTTGGGGTGTCGGGAAAGGAAACGCCTAGCCCAATGGACGCCAGGAATAATTTTCTCTTTAGGACTGCGAGCTTGCAGAATCCGGATAGCCATCGACACTAGCATTAGTATTGTGACAGGGAAGTAAAGGTCGCTCATCCTTCCACACCAGTCAACTACCGCTTCCTCTTCACCAGCAGTGAGAAGTTGCTGCGATTTCCGAGCTTTAGATCGTGGTGCTTGTACCCTCTGGCACCTCCGTCGTAGTGTGGTAGGATTAACTCCGAATGCCTTGGCTACTTTAGCCTTAGACTCCTTGGGGTGCTTGCGAGCATAGTCCATTGCTCGTGTTAGTTGCGAATCATGCAACTTGAGCTCTAGTTGTAGCTCTCTTATCTTTTTAGGTGGCATTGTGTTGATGATATCGGTTTGGCTAGTGCCGACAGTAATATCCGTGCGGGGGTATGAAAAAGCGATCGTCACGTGGTTGTCGATCGTTACGCCATATATGATACTATAACGACGATGGGATACCTCCTGATATAGCTCAAGAAGATCATAGATTATTCCTAATACCATGGAATTCGAAGATATTTCATTCTTGGTACCAACTACAAGCCCTCGATGATGTATATGATGCTTCTCAATAAAATACCACGTTGGGTTGTTCGAGGTATTGAGGAAAACTTATCCGAGTCTGTAGAGTGAGGAAAGGGGAATTGGGTGAGGAAAAGGGGGGTGTGGGTGAAGGTGAGGAGGGTGAGGGGGTGGAGGGCTCGAGGGTGGTTGAGGGTTGAACGGGGTGAATGATGGAGCACGGGGGTGAGGGAGGTAACGGGGTGAGGGAGAGACAGAGTCTATAGAGAGGGTTAGTAGGGCGTTGAAAGAGTAAAAACGTCGATAGGAGTAGAACAACGATCAAGCACTTCGTCAGAGATCCACTCTTGTCCTTCTGCAAAGAAAGTGTTATGATTTCTGAAGAACAACCGATGATGAGGAAACTATGAACCTCAAGAACCTTATATACGAAAATCCCCCATTTCTGCCAAGCCCGTACAAAATACTGATCGAGCACCTGGAAACATTTGTCTCTAAAAAAAGAAACGGAGGGGGTACAGAAAAAAGAGTTACATATCTATACCCCTTAAAACAAGTTTCTGGTCCGCATGGCCAAGCTGTTTCAATGTGATTATGTTGTAGTCGTCCTTGTATAATGCATATAAGAAGTTAGGCCGGAGGTCCTGAACTGCTTTTGAATGGTGACGAAAGTCGATGATTACCCACTCCTTTAGAGGAATTACAGCATAGGCCCCATCCTCGATAAACCTTTTGGCATGCTGTTTCATACGATCCCCTTCCCGCAACAGCTCAATTCCCCAATTCAAATCCCCGTTGACATAGAAGTCCAAATACCCAACAGAACCGAAAATAGCTCTAACGTCTGCACTGACTGTTGCATGGCGAGGAACAGCGGTTGTTGCTGCCTTATACCATCCCATCTGCCAGGTTCTTTCCATAAGTCGGGATGCCTGCCCGAAACCTAGTGATGTTTGTAGCATAGATGGATCCATCCGTTCGATAGTTCTGATTAGAAATTCTTGGAATGATATTGATTCTGATCTTAGGGTGCCACCAGGAGCAGTAAACAGCCGATTGATTAAGATCATCCGCATGATGGGAGCACTAAATTGGAATTTATTATCGACTATCGTCAAGATTCCTGATCGTACGAAGTTATATGTAGCTTGATCGTCGATTAACTCCATACTAATGCATGACTCCGCATCACAGAGGAGCAGAATTTCTCGCAGAAGCTTGGTTTCTGTAGGGCTGGGGTTCCAGTTCTCAATCCAATGAAATGCGCGAGTTTTAGTTAGGTTTCTCTTGAAGTCTGCTGAGGTAAGGTCACGTAACATAGTCACCGTGGCCGCAGGCCCATCACGATAATTGTGGCATAGATATCTTAATGTAGTGCGGCAAAGACCTGCATGCCCGCCGGTTAAGCTAAAAATTGCATCTTGGACGGATTGCGGGATTTCAAAGCTGGGACTGCCTATGGTATGCCGATGTTCCACAAATCTTTCCAAAAGCTCGTTAAATTCATCCCTTCTTAGGCGGAGTGCATCCAGTCCAAGAGTGTAAAGAAAACTGATTGGGGTTATTTATTGGATCATTAATGGGTCATACAAGGCCAGTAGAATGATGCGGAGAGAGGCATTCTTCTTGGTGTCAAACATCAATTCTTTCAAGCTACCCCCCAAAAAAGGAGCAGCATTGCCGTAGATTACTTGTGCCTCGTCAATGATGATGCTCAGGCTCATGGAATCTTCACTAGCTAAAATTTCATCCCAGGTGTACCCGATCCGCGTCTGCCAGAAACGTTGGAAGGGTTCTTCGTTAAAGCGAGCATCTTTTCCCTGGATACCAGCAAATGAGATATAATATGCCCTGTGACCCTGTGAAATGAGGCTGTCTCTGATCCATTGTCCAAGTGTGCTTTTGCCTGAATATGGTGGGCTGCGTATCAGAACAAAACGATGGTCCGTCATATATTGTTCGATGAACTTCATCCGGTCAGGTGATATTATCACCATACTGTCCGGCCCTTCATCTGAATCGGAAGGATAAGAAAGGGGTTGCGTAGAAACATAGCGCACTAAATCATGTTAGTATTGCTTGTCAAGAGATGAGGATTTTGATGTGCATCCTCATGCCATGAAGGAAAGAAAGACAGAGGGGGGTAAGGCTTCCTCGGAGGTAAATAAGTGTTACTTACCAGCACTAGTCACTTTAACCACGACAGTACATTAGCAAATAGGCGTACTCAAGAAGGAAATGAGTCTCACTTACCAGGCCCAGGAGTCTTAATGATGATATGTGTGCGTCCTTGTACGAGAATATCGCCCTTGAAAACGTCGCTAATTGTCTTTCTTGGATCGAGTGCCTTGCAGTCATCCAGGTCTGAGTCCTCGATCTCGTCGGATGACTTATTCCATTTCCAGAGATTGAGATCAGGCGCATGCATGTTCCTTAAACTGCTTGGCCCTTGGATGATAATGAGCTCCTTCAGATCCGCAACAGATTGCTGTGTTTCAATCACAACTTTAAAAGCTCTGTTGAACAAATCACCATGAACCAGACAGAAAAGGGATACGAGATCGGACATTGTGTTACAGGGTAGCAGAAGAGTTGGATGCAAACTTGGGTTTTGGATGTTTGCGGTAAGTGGGGAGTTGGAGGAGAGGGGTGCTGGGGAGATAGAGTAAGGGTTGTCACAAGCTGAACGCTAGGCGCCTCTAGTCGTTCGCATCCATATGCGGGAGGAACATTCATTAGTATTACATAATGCTAAGTACTCCGTCCAGATTACATAAGGCTACTGACTGGTGACTGTAGTGTGAGCCTAAAATTCAACTGAGGAAGCGGGCGGGCGCTGCTTCCTACTCGAGCTTATTGGGTAAGTAAAAATATAGAGCAAACTCTCGAAAGCTTAGCTATTAGAGCTTACTCGAATGTTCCCTTCAAGAAGACGTAAATACGAGCCGTAAAAGTATTATATTATGCTATCTTTAAAAGAATGCTTTGAAACCTTTTCCGCATGCTTCCTCTGCGTTGCTTGAAGGATAGGCCAGTCTAAGGAGGCCTAAGGAAGCAACTTGCTTGAACTTCAGGGAAATATGGTTTCCAGTTGAAGTATGTGAGTTTGACAGAGGTCCGGTGGGGGGGAAAGTGGCCTCGGAGTTGGGTTTTGTGTTTTTTTTTTTCCCTAGGGAAAAGAGAGATGTTGACGCGGACGTCAACTTATGTGGGTGGGGAGGGAATGGTTTTCTTTTTTTATGTTAATTTAGTTATTGTGTTTATAGGTAGGTTTTGTGTTATATGCGTTGGAGTTTGGGTCACGTTCGTTAAAATATGTTTAAGTTGTATGACGCCCAATCCTCCCATCCTTCTTCATCTTCTGTTTCTCCCTCTTCCTCTTCCGATAACCACCCTTTTTGGAACTGGAGGAAGTGTATCTTTGCTGACGGGGCATATTCTCATTCGTTCCCTGTTTAATACCATGTTAATCCTTCGGATTACCTTAGCATCAGGCATCACTTCCTCGTTATCCTTCTCCTCAATTTCTGGCCACGAGTATAATTTTTGCAGTTTGTACAATGGTGGAGCTGGAGTTCCATTGACTTCCTGCGCCTGTGTGTCGGGCCCCAGCGGGCGCAGACGATTCATTGCTGGATGATAATTCCTGTGACACTACTATGTAAGTACAGGTAAAATCAATCCGGTGCTGATTTCCTACCTCTGGAAAATCGATTATGACCGACGGAACCTAATTAACTCGCTCACTCAATCAGATACAATTGATGCAGCTGTGGAACACTTGTACCCACCGGACTACTTGTGATTCCTTGCGCCCGCTGGTCTGCAAGTGGAAATTGTGGTTGTCTTAATGCCTCTGATGTATACAAACAATATTTCGAAATGGATGTGAGCATTGTAAGATTACGAGGTTATGCAGCTGAGGAATCGTGAAGAGAATTGCGTGTGTGTATTGATCTAGATATCGCTATAAGGCTTATTGCTTATGGTCCTAGTACTCTACAAGAAAAACATTCCTTTCCTTCGCCCTTTTCCAGCTCCTTATATCCTTCTTTCCCTAATTGAGACCGGCCTCTTTGGGATCCCTGCTCTTACCCTTGTTCCTCCTACCGCAGAATTCAAACTCATAATTATTGTCAACACCAGCTTGGATATTCTGAGTCCGCCCCCAGCTTTTCTCAATGGTGTGCGAGGTGCCCAGGTTAGATAAGCAGTGTTATCGTGTTAGAGCAAGGAGATTCAAGGTTATTGATCTTATTCAGTTGTCCCTCTAGATATGGGGAAAGCAACGGCTTTAAATACATGAGATGTAGGTAAAGATCGAGCTTAACACATGAAAGAGTCTAGTAACGCGCCGAATTATGGCAGTCCGAGTTGTAGTTTTGGACTGGTGGAGGTTTTTTTGCGCATTGTGAACGTTTATAAGAAATAAAAGTGTTTTATTTTATTTGTAGGATATCAGCGAAGATGAAGAACAACATGAAAACCGCATGCAGCGAGTGCTCTAAACCATCCGGGCTCATAATCTAGGGGGAAAGCCCAAGAGCTTCGCGAGATTCAAGGGTCCTCTGAGATAGTAGTCATTTATAGCGAGTCAAGTTTGCGCCAGGAAATCAGGTTTGCATTATTCCACTCAGGGATAAATAACACATCATCAAGATCAAAGGAGACTTCAAGACCAGCAATAACCATGGACAACCTAACTGATCCAGCATAAATACACAAAAAAAAAAAGCTCATCTGAAGCATGACCTCCAATGCACGACACCCACAATCCTTTCCCCACTACCAATATCTATATCACGTCATGTCAAAACTAGGTATATCATCCTCTGGACCAATATCTAGCAGCCTGCGTTGCGTGTCTTTATCTAATGCCTTCCATTGGTTTAGGGCGACAACATAATCTGATTGTCATATACTCATTGAGTATATCCCTGTATCAGTATGTGAAATGCTGTGCCAACAGGACGTTTGACAATATTCCCAATCAAACGTACGAAAATCCAAACAAATTCCTCAAAAATCCCTCACTGATCCATCCTCTCACAATTAGCAGCTCTACCTATTTACCCTTTTCGCTCCCTCCCCTTTCACCAGTCTCCCTTTCCCCTTGGTTGTAGTCTTACTTTGCACGACCCTCCCTAGTTCCTTCCCGGTCAACTTTTCTGAGCCTTTCTTCACAGCCTGCTTGCCTCCCCGACCCGCTTGATCTCTATCATCACTGCTCTCAACCGGCACACCAGCGATAACCTCGTCGTCCTCAACCTCCTCTGCCCCCCTCCTCCTCCTTGTCCTCCTCCTTGTCCTCCTCCTTGTCCTCCTCCTTGTCCTCCTCACCCTCCTGTTCCTCTTCCGAGTTCGCCAGAAGAGCCACCACGTTCTCCTCTCCGACTCTCTTCTCCAGCGATACTATCATCATCGAAAACATACCCGTCATAGTATTTTCCTCTTCCACTGGTAGATTTTCCAGAAGATCTTCCTGCTCGAGAACCCACTTTCGTGAACCCCTCGATGCACCTGACCGCGTAGGATACCGGCATCAAAGAAGCCAATGTTTTCTGCTGCGTTTCTCACGGTTGGCTATCACCGTTGTCGGCGTTGACGTCCTGCAGTCTCGGAAGCATGCTACAGAATGGGTATCTTCGGACTACTGGGAAGAGAAGTAAGGAGGATTGATCTGGATTGAGATCTTTGATATCTCGAGCACATTTAAATATTCCTTTGTTGTTTGTTTATTCTCTAGACAGACCCTCATTGACTCCAGGGTCCTCGTCCATTATCCATGGATTTTTATTCGTTTTAGGGGTTTCCCACCCTAGGTTTGATTAGAGTCATACCAGATTTGGTTCATTGACTCTCAATTAGGTATGACCCCGATCATCATCTTTGTCATCATCATTATCGTTCTCATGACTATTATCATCAGAATAGTTAACCTTGTGCTTGCCGTTGTTCTTTTGCGCTCAATGGACGAGGTGGTGTTTTGATTGGCGGCGGGCTGGGAAATTTTGATGGGGCGGGTGGACGATCTGGGCTGCCGTTTTTTGTCTTGTCTTATATGCTCCGCCCACAAATGCATATGCCTAATATTGTTCATACCCATGTAACGAGTTGGGACCCAGCCGCTGTCTTCGTCAAAGTTGGTTAGAGATATGTGTACTCCCCTAACTCGATTGCAGTTGGCCAACTCCTGCACAATGTTCGCAAACATTGTGAAGTCGTTGCGCTCAAAGTAGTGGTCCTCAGGAAGTGGTACGTGGGAGCCTCTCCATGGGAATAGTTCGCTGGTGGGGTGCAACTTCGGCACGGTTGCACTGTTGACGACCAGGAACGAACTCACAATCCCAGGGTTTCCCTCTATTCGGCCTTGAGGGGTACTTCGGCGTATCTTTGTAGTTGTACCTCGACCGATGCCACCACACTTTAAATAGCGGGAGTGGTTGTACCGGTATCCACCAAAGCACCAGGTAGAGGTAGGGGAGCTTGGGAAGGTATGCTTGGGCAGGTAGCGGGAGAGGCAAACCATAATGGGGATTACCTCCTGGAAGAATGAAGGCAATATTGGCGTGGTTATTCCAACCCACCGGGAGATCATTATTTACCCCACCGTCGAAAGCGGGCATTCGGTGGATCAAGTCGACATTTGCCATCGCCTAGGCCATCAGTTCTGGGGCGAGATGGTTTGGTTCTCCGGGTCCCCGCTCGGAGGGTGGTGGTGCAGCCAAAGCTACAAAAAATGAAAGAAAAAGAAGAACGAACGGGGGGGGGGTTTCTAGGAGATAAGACCCTCTGTGGGGGAAGGAAACGGCGAAATGTGAATCCGATGCACGAAAATAAAAAATTAATTTCAGTTTCGGTCTTTCGGTCTTTCGGTCTTTCGGTCTTTCGGTCTTTCGGTCTTTCGGTCTTTCGGTCTTTCGGTCTTTCGGTCTTTCGGTCTTTCGGTCTTTCGGTCTTTCGGTCTTTCGGTCTTTCGGTCTTACGGTCTTTATATCAAGTCACAATCTGTTTTCTACCCATCTCTGGTAGCTTCGCCCCCCTGTAGATCGAATTTTCCTTGAACCATAGGTCTGTCACGATGTCTTTTGCACATTTTCCGTTGATAACTCCAGTCCCTCTCTCCGGTTCCTCTGTGATCCGGTGTGATATCTTGTATGTCTTCCCAAATCCTTTGCACAAGTCGTTCGAATTTTCTGCGTTCCACATCCGTCAAGTTGTAAAGCCCTGTTTACTTTTTGTCGCCTCCAATCCTTGGCCCGCTCCCACACAGCAGGTGGAAGTGAATATCCAGCCCCATACAGGGGGGCCTATACCATGTACTTCTAGAGTGAATACCGTAACTGGAGTGCCCCCCACGGCTGATGCCCATCCTGCGAGATGCACAACGGCGATGCTAAGGGACCAACAGCAACCCCTTTCATTCAATGCCTTATGAGCAGGCTTTGTGTCGAGTGTCTGAGGATTCCGGCGGACGAGAGTTGCTCCCGACACTGAAAGTCCTCCAATCCGATGTACTCCGGAAAAATGAACCATCGAGGCTACATTCTTCTTCATAGCATCTCTTTGTCTTTATCCTTGTTTCCACCTCACTTCTCCAGTTTGAAATACCTCTGTAAATCATTTCGCCTCCCCACCAACAATAGTATGGGGCCAACGTAAATGGTTCATGGAGTTCTTAATCGCGCTCGGTGGTGTAGTATTTCGGAGTCGGACGTTGGGCCTTTGTGTGAAGCGGCGTAGAGCATGGTACAGTTTTCTTCGGTTTCTTGGTTTTAGGGTGAGGGAAGTCTGTATCCTGTTCTTTTTCAGCAGATCTCATCTGTGTTGTATTGAAATTGACCCTGAGGGGCCCTTAATGGCTCCCCAGCAGCCCACTTACAGACCTCAATCTATTGTTTGTGCCTGCCTCTCCTGCACCATAGCAGCTCCAGTTCTGAATACACTGATGAACCTGTCCTCTCCATAGTATATGCAATTGTGCTGGGATTTCTGGATTCCACTTCATGTGTCACCTCGTGTAATTCTGGCTTTTAACGGCGTTATTAGTTCATTCTCACACCACCTCTCTTTGGTGGGGTTGGTCCCGGACCATCTTCAACAAATTCTCGATCTTCTCTTCCCCCTAGCAAGATCTCTCCCACCCTAGACTTAAACCACCAGGGTAAGCTGTTTATTCAAGTGTGCTGTCCGTCGTCTCCTAGGCTATCACCCCACCATTTGCACCTTGCTCGACCCTCCGAGCAGCCACCACGCGCTTGAGTACCGGGAGTATCAGGCCCTGGTGGCGCTGGACCCGGAAAAACAAACTGCTAGAGCTGTTTGTCGGTAGGTAGCATACGGAGTTTGGGAGTCGAGCGGCGTTGTTTGCAGATTGCGACTGTCCGCGAGGATTGTCTGACTGAATGTTAGGGATACCCTATTGTGTATCAGGAAGAGATATACTGGTCGCTGGATTTATGTTTTTTTCCCAGGCAAAGACCTAAATCGCTAAGATGCTGGAGAAGCGAAAATGATGAGGAGATGTGTGTGCATGCGTTAATAGTCGCAAGCACCTTGATAGTTGGATTGATTGAGATCGATTGATACAGAACCTCTCTGGTGGGCCGTAGAGCCTTAATAGTTCAGCGAACACACAGGGAAAGAAGCCAACAAGACAAACCTCAACAATCTCACTCGCTGCAGCTGCAAACGGCAACATTATTCAACAGAAAGAGCTGGCGTCGCATCGGGCGTATGAGCGAAAAAGTTTGTATTGCTTTCCTAGAAAATATAGAGATATCCGCAAACACCCTTTTTCTACAGCCATCCTTGCACAACTTTCCGCTTTTGTGTAAACGCGCAGAAGAAAATCTCGTTACCCTGAATCGCTCTGCTCAACACCACAATCGACGTAAAACGACCCCAATTGAGCCCATCACTTGGCAAAATCCCGCATGTTACTTCCCAGTCGGAATTCCTGCTCGCTCGTCATATGTCCTCGATGGGATGTGCATACGGCTAGGTACTGAGTATTTTTTTATTTTTCTATTTTCTTTAAAACAAACCAACGGGCCCTGCAAGAGCGAAGGAAATAGTATCAAGACACTGTCCTCAGTAATTCCTCAGTCGACCGTAGTGCATGGTGGGACTGGTGATCCACAGCCCGCAGCCGATCCCCCCTGCACAGTGGGTAAGGCGTGTGGTTTGTTTTCCAGTTTGCTTGTCATTGGCGGCTTGGGGGCGTCTCCGCTTTGAGCGAGCTTGTTTGTTTTGCAGTGGCGTTTTCATCTTTCAGCCAAAAGCTTAATCCTAAGATACTAATGGACTGTGAATTACATGTGTGAATAAGGTAATGATGAACATGCTGACCTTGCTGAACATGCCTGTTGAACATGGGGAACAATAACAACGAAAACGGCGTGAGCTAAGTGTCTAAAGCGGAAATAACAGAAATTAATGAACAAATCCTTCCACAGCTTTAACAAAGAAGGACAAAGCTGGCGAAAAAAACTGAAAGAAATTGAGATTAGCGAAAAATATCCACCTTTCCCATGATTTTCCGGAACCGTGCATAACCAGAAAACAGCCTTACCAGTGCAAGCCAGACTACCCTTACCCTGATCTCCCATGGGTCAGAGACTGGTTGGTTTTGGTCTAGTTTGCTGCGCAAGAATACCTATTCAATGGCTTTGTTAGGTTTATTACCATACTTAGAGCTGATGTTTCTTAACGACTCACTCTTAGTCTGACTTGCCACTTACACCTGAATGTAAGAACATCTGTCTGAATACGAAAGTAGAGCATACAAGGGCAGAAGGAACCTGGAGTATGATAGAGTAGATCGTTAGGTAGTAGTTTTACATTAGAGAGGTTTTGGA
Organism: Terfezia claveryi; assembly: GCA_015179025.1. Lineage (NCBI taxonomy): Eukaryota > Fungi > Ascomycota > Pezizomycetes > Pezizales > Pezizaceae > Terfezia > Terfezia claveryi. Next base: position 108,544 of record WHUX01000112.1, on the reverse strand, counting down.
CCTTGCACGCTAGATATCTTATAATCCACGTAGCGCACTTTAAGCTTGGAATAGGTAGTTTTGGAACTGCGTTCGTAGGTGCCAACCAGACTAGTTCGGAAGAACAACCGTGCCAACCAGACTAAGAACAACCTAGCAGTAGGGGTCTTGGCATGAGACTAATTTGGATGGATATCTCTCGTCCTATCTCCCCTTAGTAATCATCAACACGCACAGACATAACATCCGATCATGATGAACCTCAATATCGAGCTCCTATCACCTATGAAAGGTTAGACTCTTCTTTTAGTATCTTCGTACTCTGTATATCTACCATCACTTCCGTCAATTTTATGACTGTATATATAAAATTGATGGAAGTTATGGTAGATATACAGAGTACGAAGATACTAAAAGAAGAGTCTAACCTTCCTAAGATGTTTGTTATTAGAGATAGGGTCAAGAACTGCATAAAAGATGTCTGGATGCTCTCGTGACCAGACTCTTAGTGCCTACGCTGTAATTATTTTAGTGCTACGGCTAAGAGTCTGGTAGTAACCTACTCCGAAATTGCCACGCTAGTTCCTCCGAGCTCGGAGGAACTAGCGTGGAAACTATGCAATACGCTAGTGGCTTCGGAGCAGAATATGTAATACTATATAGAAAAGTATTTGTTTTTGAATGGAAATTGATTTTTGAACATCTCAACAAAAACATTCCGGAACACTGCCGGAACACTGTTCTCGGTCCCAGACTCTTGTAGATACTTGCTCAGCGCCTTATATGCTTGCTCCGGACAATATTGGCTTGCTCGGTGGTGTCTCATATGCTTGCTCCAGGCAACATAGGCTCGCTCAGTGCCTTATATGCTTGCGCCGGACAATATTGGCTTGCTCGGTGGTGTCTTATATGCTTGCTCTAGGCAATATATCCTTGCTCGGTGCCTCATATGCTTGCTCCGGGCAATATATTCTTGCTCAGTGCCTTATATGCTTGCTCCAGACAATATTGGCTTGCTCGGTGGTGTCTTATACGCTTGCTCTAGGCAATATGTGCTTGCTCGGTGCCTTATATGCTTGCTCCGGACAATATTGGCTTGCTCGGTGGTGTCTCATATGCTTTCTCCAGGCAACATAGGCTCGCTCAGTGCCTTATATGCTTGCGCCGGACAATATTGGCTTGCTCGGTGGTGTCTTATATGCTTGCTCTAGGCAATATATCCTTGCTCAGTGCCTTATATGCTTGCTCCAGACAATATTGGCTTGCTCGGTGGTGTCTTATACGCTTGCTCTAGGCAATATGTGCTTGCTCGGTGCCTTATATGCTTGCTCCGGACAATATTGGCTTGCTCGGTGGTGTCTCATATGCTTTCTCCAGGCAACATAGGCTCGCTCAGTGCCTTATATGCTTGCGCCGGACAATATTGGCTTGCTCGGTGGTGTCTTATATGCTTGCTCTAGGCAATATATCCTTGCTCAGTGCCTTATATGCTTGCTCCAGACAATATTGGCTTGCTCGGTGGTGTCTTATACGCTTGCTCTAGGCAATATGTGCTTGCTCGGTGCCTTATATGCTTGCTCCGGACAATATTGGCTTGCTCGGTGGTGTCTCATATGCTTTCTCCAGGCAACATAGGCTCGCTCAGTGCCTTATATGCTTGCGCCGGACAATATTGGCTTGCTCGGTGGTGTCTTATATGCTTGCTCTAGGCAATATATCCTTGCTCAGTGCCTTATATGCTTGCTCCAGACAATATTGGCTTGCTCGGTGGTGTCTTATACGCTTGCTCTAGGCAATATGTGCTTGCTCGGTGCCTTATATACTTGCTCCGGACAATATTGGCTTGCTCGGTGGTGTCTTATAGGCCTGCTCCGGGCAATATATTCTTGCTCAGTGCCTTATATGCTTGTTCCAGGCAATATAGGCTCGCCCAGTGCCTTATATGCTTGCTCCAGGCAATATATGCTTGCTCGGTGGTGTCTCATATGCTTGCTCCAGGCAACATAGGCTCGCTCAGTGCCTTATATGCTTGCGCCGGACAATATTGGCTTGCTCGGTGGTGTCTTATATGCTTGCTCTAGGCAATATATCCTTGCTCGGTGCCTGATATGCTTGCTCCGGGCAATATATTCTTGCTCAGTGCCTTATATGCTTGTTCCGGGCAATATAGGCTCGCCCAGTGCCTTATATGCTTGCTCCAGACAATATTGGCTTGCTCGGTGGTGTCTTATACGCTTGCTCTAGGCAATATGTGCTTGCTCGGTGCCTTATATACTTGCTCCGGACAATATTGGCTTGCTCGGTGGTGTCTTATAGGCCTGCTCCGGGCAATATATTCTTGCTCAGTGCCTTATATGCTTGTTCCAGGCAATATAGGCTCGCTCAGTGCCTTATATGCTTGCTCCGGACAGTATTGGCTTGCTCGGTGGTGTCTTATATGCTTGCTCCAGACAATATTAGCTTGCTCGGTGGTGTCTTATATGCTTGCTCCAGGCAATATATTCTTGCTCAGTGCCTTATATGCTTGTTCCGAGCAACATAGGCTCGCTCAGTGCCTTATATGCTTGCTCCGGACAGTATTGGCTTGCTCGGTGGTGTCTTATATGCTTGCTCCAGACAATATTAGCTTGCTCGGTAGTGTCTTATATGCTTGCTCTAGGCAATATACGCTCACTCGGTGCCTTATAGGCCTGCTCCGGGAAATACAGGCTTGCTCCTATAAAGCCTATATTGCCCGGAGCAAGCATATGAGGCACTGAGCAAGCATATATTGCCTGGAGCAAGCATATAAGGCACTGAGCAAGAATATATTGCCCGGAGCAGGCCTATAAGGTACCGAGCAAGCATATAAGACACCACCGAGCAAGCCAATACTGTCCGGCGCAAGCATATAAGGCACTACCGAGCAAGCCAATACTGTCTGGAGCAAGTATATAAGGCACCGAGCAAGCATATATTGCCTGGAGCAAGCATATAAGACACCACCGAGCAAGCCAATATTGTCCGGCGCAAGCATATAAGGCACTGAGCGAGCATATGTTGCCCGGAGCAATATGAGGCACCGAGCAAGCATATATTGCCTGGAGCAAGCATATAAGGTACCGAGCAAGCATATAAGACACCACCGAGCAAGCCAATACTGTCCGGCGCAAGCATATAAGGCACCGAGCAAGCACATATTGCCTAGAGCAAGCATATAAGACACCACCGAGCAAGCCAATATTGTCCGGCGCAAGCATATAAGGCACTGAGCGAGCATATGTTGCCCGGAGCAATATGAGGCACCGAGCAAGCATATATTGCCTGGAGCAAGCATATAAGGCACTGAGCGAGCCTATGTTGCCCGGAGCAAGCATATGAGACACCACCGAGCAAGCCAATATTGTCCGGCGCAAGCATATAAGGCACTGAGCGAGCATATGTTGCCCGGAGCAATATGAGGCACCGAGCAAGCATATATTGCCTGGAGCAAGCATATAAGGCACTGAGCAAGAATATATTGCCCGGAGCAGGCCTATAAGACACCACCGAGCAAGCCAATATTGTCTGGAGCAAGCATATAAGGCACTGAGCGAGCCTATGTTGCCCGGAGCAAGCATATGAGACACCACCGAGCAAGCCAATATTGTCCGGAGCAAGTATATAAGGCACCGAGCAAGCACATATTGCCTAGAGCAAGCGTATAAGACACCACCGAGCAAGCCAATATTGTCTGGAGCAAGCATATAAGGCACTGGGCGAGCTTATATTGCCCGGAACAAGCATATAAGGCACTGAGCAAGAATATATTGCCCGGAGCAAGCATATGAGGCACCGAGCAAGGATATATTGCCTAGAGCAAGCATATAAGACACCACCGAGCAAGCCAATATTGTCCGGCGCAAGCATATAAGGCACTGAGCGAGCCTATGTTGCCCGGAGCAAGCATATGAGACACCACCGAGCAAGCCAATATTGTCCGGCGCAAGCATATAAGGCACTGAGCGAGCATATGTTGCCCGGAGCAATATGAGGCACCGAGCAAGCATATATTGCCTGGAGCAAGCATATAAGGCACTGAGCAAGAATATATTGCCCGGAGCAGGCCTATAAGACACCACCGAGCAAGCCAATATTGTCTGGAGCACTTGCGTAGGCCATTCTCTCTTAGGTAGTGGTCCAAGGTATCTAGTGACACATGAGGGCAACAATGTTGTCGAATTTGCTCTCTAGTCCATGTCACATTCTTCTTTACACATCGAAGTATTGCCCTTCTATCTTGTTTGCTGAGCTTTTTTGGTCTACTGGGCCTAGGAGCATTTTCAATATGCCCCCGTTCTGTTACCCGATTTAGGAAATTTTTGATCGTTGACCAAGGGCGGCCAGAAATCACGGAAATCATGGTGATTGTATATTGTAAATGGAAGAGAACGAGGATAATACTTCTCTCTACTATAGTCATCTCTCGTCGCACAGTAGAAGGTATGGTTGTTGCGGTATGGGGCTTAATGTCCGTTGTCGAGTCGGTGATTCTTCGCTTTTCCCCGCGCCGATCTATGTTTCACCATGACTAATGCCCACGGATTGTAACATAAACAATATTTGGTCTCAGTTATCCATCTGTCACCATCATTGTTCCTCCACCCACCTTTGCAATGTCCCGAACTGCATATCTCACATACCAATACTGCATGATAACCACATTCCAGCAGTCCCACCTGCAGTGATCTCGTATATTTGAAGCACAGCTTACCTTATTTTAGAGTCCAGTTTTTTTTATGCAATCACTGGAATAGGTAACTGTGCCAACAGCCTATGTTATTCAGTAGATGATAATACCTAATTGAAGTCTTATTTTCCCCCATCCCACATCACCCCGTCTCACCATTATACAACAACAGGTGACGAAAACTAAAAGCTTGGGGCATCTCGCCCAGAAAATATTTTCATTAATGAATGGCCACAATTTTGCTACCTTGTGAGAAGTGCGGCTCATGCAGCGGCAGCCATATGCCTCCCTTCGTAGGAGGGAGTTGAGGGTAACCCACGAAAGCGGGAGTTGAGGGTAACCGGCGAACGAGGAAGTTGACGGTAACCGCGGAGGGGTTTGAGTGTGCCATGGAGGAGGGGTTGAGAGGTGGCTGATCAGAGGATAATGAAATGATCGGCCCTTGATTCTCGAGGTGGGGGAATAAGGGGATCGAAGTAGATCTAGAAAGAAATACTAATATACAGTAGGATGGTTACTCCGTAGAAGGTATTCAACGTGGAGCTTTGAATACGATACCGCGATACTATATGCACCACCTGCATTATCAATGCTAAATTCCGCAATGTCTCCCACAAGGTATGAACTACGCTTTTCCAATTATATGTACAAGCAGTGGAAATTATCCCGCAGGCAAGGTATAAATAAAGGTGTTTGACCCGCTTGTTTAAAAGTAGTTGACCCTGGATTCCATGATTTAGCGTCTAGCATCCAGACCTCAATATCGGCCCCAGCCTTATAAATATCTGTGAACTTTATAACGGGAGACAATCTGATGAAACATGCGGCACCATGTATATATGTATCCGTTGATGCTGCAGTATTTTGTATTGCCCCTGTACGGAATTATTGGCATCCCGGTGAGGAGGGCCGATATCTCCTGGTCCGAGCCGACGCGAGGAAAGTGGCTCAAGTGGTTTACTTCTCAGGTATCCCGTTAGCATCTACAAACAGTTCAGGTGGCCAAAAGCTACGTCGACTTCTGAATGTGGTAGGACATATGACTTCATATGTGTGGTCTCGCACCTCAACACCGTCAATTAGCTGCTATCTAGGAGCTTCGATCCCCAAATCAGAATTGGGAATCACTCCTGTTTCTATCTTAGGCTCCCCGCCACTATATTAGCTGCTATGGACGAGTATTACATCAACTCACAAGTGTAATCTGCTTATCAAACGAGGAGGTACATGACGGAATCGGTTCCCTTTTCATCCCCCACATTTGTAGGAAGGCTTACACAGGACTAAACCCGTGCTTTTGAAGGATTCGAGAAATACACACCTCACTTTCTTTGGGGCTCCAGGCTCCAGAGCTAGGAGGCTTCTCCCCTTTGAATCCGGTCCCGGGCACAACAATTCTTCCCCTCAATATCCTGCATCCATCAACCTTGTACCAAGTCTCATGCAATCCAGAACACCTACGAACCTACATCCCACCAATGGAACATCCCAGCTCAATTGGCCATGGCATGATACCAAGATGCACAGAAGGTAGAGCAGCTGGACAAGGTAGCCAAGTAAGGTCCTAACCGTCTGGAGGGCTGCAGCTGGGCATTGCTGCAGATTGTTGCGCAATCATTGCCCCCTATCTACCCTTCCTATAGGCCAAATATCTTCCCATGGCCACTAAGAGGCCTTTACCCAACATAGTCGACGACGTAGCTTCCCATCGCTTCCCATCGCTTCCCATGGCGCGGGTCGCCACAACCCAGGCAGCCTCGCTACTCTGCTGGCTTTGTTAGCATCTATCTACATCTACATATATCCGTGTCAAATCATAACATGGTAACATTAGAGGGGGCACTAACCTATCCAGCTGCTACCAACCCAGTCTCAGGCCAGCTGCCTCTCGACCACGAAAGATACAGCCTCTATATGCAAGGTCTTGGATCCACTCTTATTGTCTCAACAACAATAAGACGCGAGTTGTACCCCGGTGAGGAACTTAAAGAATTTGCCCATTGCGGCAATTTTATTCCAACTCCACACTCCATATCTGGAACATATGGTTGCATGCTCAAGCTGCTTATGAAGTGTACGAGGTTTTGCAATCTGACTGTATATACACAGAGGAATATTTGGTAGACAATTTTTCGTGTTGTATTCGAGTAAGTACCGAGAGCTGTGGATCCCACATTTTGACCAGTTAAGATAATATATGATATACCATGGGACTCTAAGACACGCACAACTCGCATTGCAGCAGCAACTAAGCTAGAAGCAGTAACAACATCAATAGCCTGGCAGTAGTCTAGTTGGCACAATCGGGCCCTGGCCTCTCGTATAGTTTTATCAATGAATACCGGGAAAACTGGTGAATAAAGGCCCATGCCGGTTTCTAAGACATCTGCAGCCACTTGCACAACTTGTGGCAACAACGTCGATATGATACCTGTATGTAGATAGGGGAAAAAGATACTGGTAGGTATGTATGTACTTGATAGGATTTAATGTTCAATCCTTCAACAATAATAATGTCGGTATCAGCTAGGTACAAGCTCTGGAAGAAAAGTTAGAAGAAACTGATGAAAGTGTTGGTTATTGTATTCTTACAACACATGTAGTTGGAGAAGCATGGCCTTGGTTACATACAGAAAAGAAAGAAAAGTATTATTAAGTCTTTCAAGTAGGCAGGTATCTCAATATCTCCTGATGGGACTGAAGATGCAGAGCTTTATATTCGTGGCTTACCAGATGTAACAGTTGGGCCATGGCAAATGGAAGATACGTTGGATTCTGATGAAGAGGTTGAATATACAATAGCGGACAGATGGAAGATAACCATGCAGAGATCCCTGTTCAATCACAGGATTTACATAGAATTAGCGTTAGTGCACTCTGCAATTAGAAACCGACATGGGCCTTTATTCACCAGTTTTCCGGGTATAGGTAAAAAAACCTTATGTTATGATCATGTTGCCAGTTTTTGTAGTAATACATATAGTGGTCATCGCGCGCGAAAAGTGCTAAAATCCTACAAAAAAATTTAGATTTAACTAAGGGAAGAATATATATATTCTTTTCTGAATTTTGCAGCAAGGTACAAAGCTCTACCAATAGGTTCACTGACGCTAGACCTGTTAAAGTACACCCTTTGCCAAGATTTACAAGATTTCTTCCAAATTGTTGCATCATCTCTCTTACCACTCCACTCCCATCATGGGCAACGATTTTGAGGACGATTTTGATGATACTGAGGTCCTCGCCACAGTATCGCCCTCCGACAGTCCGCAAGCTACCATAATCGCTGATGCCTCTAAGAGCAAGCGGAAACGAGAAGCTTACAAGGCAAAGAAGGCTAAGAGGAGGAAGAGGGCCATAGAGGATAATGACGAGGCGCATCTGATATTTGAGGAGGGGAAGGGAGGAGTTAATACAGCAATTGCAAAGTTAGGTCCACAGCTTATTGCAGATTATGTTGGCCAGAAGGTGAAGCGATTTGAGAAGGAGCTGAGTGCGGTAGAACTAGAGGACAGGTACATTCCTGGTGAGTGTAGACAGCCTCCTACCCTTCAAATTGAATTGGCGATAAAACTTGAGAAGTAGTAGCAGTAGTTAACAATGCCCTTGGATCTAGCAAGTGCATTCCTTGATATGACTAGCTGGCAAAAGGACCGCAATCTCGAAAATCTCTCCGAATTCATGGAAACCTTCTCTCGGTATAAAGGGCGAGGTGCCTCTCTCAAGAAGGCTTCACCAATCACCGGAACTCCCCATACTCTCATAATTACCGCTGCAGCCATCCGATCTGCAGACATCTCTCGTGCTGTAAGGAGTTTTCAGTCTAAGGAGAATGCGGTAGCGAAGCTCTTTGCGAAACATATCAAGCTGAAGGATTCAATAGAATATTGCCAGAAGACCAGGATTGGGATTGGTGTGGGGACACCTGGGAGAGTGCTGGCCTTGATCAAAGAGGGTATGAATCTGAGTCTACAATAGCTGACAGCTGTGAATTGAGTGCTAATGATTTAGCCGGTTATAGATGTGCTGAAGCTTGATGACCTGAAGAGGATAATAATAGATGCTAGTCAAATTGATGAGAAGAAGAGGGGGATATTTGACATCAAGGAGACACAAAAAGATGTCATGGATTTACTATGCAGTGGGGAGCTCAGAAAGAGACTATCGGACGGGAGTACTAGTATAATCTTCTATTAGGTGGATGATGCTTGAATCTTCGTCTTATCTTCTCTTTTCTTCTTTGATACCATATTAGATAAGTTCGTGTAAATAAGCATACCATTAAATTCAGCTCAGGTGGATGGAAATCCTGGGTATTCAGACCATGTGTTGAAACCTCCGGGCTTCATTGCTAGTAGGTCCTGAATATATGTGTATCTTATCTTGCTTTGAATCACAAGATCAATTACAACTATGGTTCCCTTTGAAACCGGCATAAGAACAGGTTCACTATTGTTCCGAGATATACTTAACAGATACACATGTTAGTAACCTTAGAAGTAAGTATCAAGCTAGATGTCACGTGCCCTACCATATTTGTGAAATCTTCCCGCTAGTATATCAACTGAAATTACCTAGTCTGGCTTGGAAATTACCCTAGCATATTGGTCAAGAGCCTTCTCTCCAGTGTACATGAACTCATCTCTCCCCTCCACGCAGAGACGTGTCCCCCACCCTCACTTTAATCTACAGTAGTACAATCTGCTTAGTTTTGAACTATACATTCCCTCTTCAGTCTCTTAAGTCCTATATATCTACTCTCGTTCAGAAATTCCACTCGGGATTTTGCTCTACATAACACCTTCATTTGGTCTTTCCCCTTCACTGGCCTAAGAAATGCAATTCTTTAAAGCCTTCAACTGGCTCTGCCTTTTCGGAGCCTCTGTGCTCGTACAATCATCGGAGGGCATCACTACCGATGTTTCTGTCCTGCCAACTGCAGCTATGACTGCCATTGGGACCAGGCCTATATTCCCTGGTGATAAACGAGACATTTTCTACAGGTGGACTAGATCTACTCAGGTTCAGGCCTCGCCCACATCTACTAGCATGAAGTCGAAATACAGGAGGCCTACATCTTCATGCGAGCCTACTGTCATGCTCAATGGGAAGCATACGAAGACCATAGAGTCCTGTAGATCCACTAAATTACCAAAATACAGAAAGACCATTGCAAATCAAGCAACCACTCGTAGAAATCTGATCAAGCCATTTCCTACACTTCTCTCGAATCGGAATGTGGATGCTTCGGATCCTCCTGGTATGTTTTTATCTCTTTCCGTAGTTTATTAACTAATTGCTAATATTCCTCTAGACTGCGTTCAAGCTTGCGCTGAGAATGCATCGGCCTTCACTAATTGCGTTGAAGAGAGCAAGGATTGCATTTGCGTGGACAATCAATTTCAGAAGGTAGACATTGCCTGAATTCCCCATCCATGGGCATGTGTATTTAAAAGGTGTTGAGCAGATCCTCTACCACTGCTTGAAGTCCATCTGTGAGCCTGAGATGTTATCCTACGCTGTGCAGGTTGTCATCGAGGAGTGCTCTCCATATCTTCCGATAGATGAGAAAGGTGAAGCCATTATGTTCCATGACATAAAGGTCCACCAGCAAGGGGAACTCCATCAATTGTATGCGAGAAACATCCTAGGGTCGGGACTTGCTTCTGGAGCACGGCCCAATGGACCTACTGCTTTGGCTTTTCCCAAAGAGGTTGTTGAAGGTAATAATGTGGAGGTAGTTGTTACTACCATTGTGACAGAATACGTGGGTGAAGCATTGTACTCCGGTGCTACTGCGGGGTTGGAGGGGAAGGCTTCTGAGGGCAAGATTACCCATGGTCATAGAGTAAGTTAGCTGGCTTCCTTGATTGAATAAATTGTTACTAACATTACCGCAGCGTCTCCGCAGGACCAAACACCACCACATGTAGGTATACATTGTACATCTTGGAACTTAGAGCCATCTAGGGTTCATCAATATGTCCTAATCTCCTTTACTTTACCCATTTCTGCTTTCTCTTCTTCATTCATAATTTCTAGTGTTTATTAGGTATTTGCTTTTCATCTGCTCTTCTGTCAAGGATCTCAGCAAAATGTCAAGAGAAATACAAGAGACCCTCCGCATATCGCTTTCTATTTATGCTGTCCTCATTCAAAGCTAGTCTAATATAGCGGAAGTTGGTAGCCTAGGAAGAGGCAGGATGATTGGTATGGGCCGAATGAATTGTACTACTTTATTGCTAACCCTGAATAATGGCTTGGGGCAAGAGAGCTTAGCATCACTACACCCATTCACGCATTCTTTTCAGAGCATGTTGCAGGATCTATATTCGCACCACTATAGACTAAGTAACTGTGCAACTTTATCATATTTCTGTGGAGTGCCAACTAGACTACAGAGTACTAGGTGTTCTCGGTCCCAGACTCTTGGCGGTGATAACTTTTATCTGCAAGACATATCGTCCTTTGCCATAGTGATGTAAACCATTTTGCTTCCCCAAATTTAAACCGGCTGTTAACATTGGTGTTCTTGCCAGGCACCGACTCTTCCTCACCAGAAATTTCCATGTCATCGAATAGGTTACTTGTATGAACGATGATCAGAGTGATAAAGTGCAAGCGCTTGTCCCATTTTTCTATGTTAAAGGTGTGCACAAGTATTGATATCGATAGTTTCCAAAAACATCCTCCGGAGCTCAATGGTGACTAGTTTCGTAAGTGGATAGGTTCCAAGAGACATCGGTATATGTTCTGGGCCGCTCGCGGGCGGCATACCCATACCCACTGCCGCTCACGGGCAATTTAAATAATTACTCAATTTGGTGTATAATGCACTTGTATTGATAAAGGTTTACGAGTACTTGATTTACCCCTCCAAAAAAAGAAATTGATAACGGTATACCTAGCTGGAGCTATCTCAGCGACTGCAATAGGTTCATGTATTTCCCAATTGATTAGACTTCCATCTACAGTAATATTCCAATTTAGTTCAGCCAGAAATACAGTCATTATCTGTTAACACTTTCGATGTCAATAAATATCACTTAAAGTATCGGCAATAACAATTAGAGTAGAAGTTTTTTTGCAAAACACCTGAAACGAAAACACCAGTAGAGTTATACTTAGCAATCTGCGTATAAATAAGTACTTGCGATTAAGAAAGTACTGTTTTGCACCTTACCTGGATCCCCTATAGGTAAGTAAGTAAGAAATAGCTGGGATTTTTCTTACTTATAGGATAAAATCGTGCAACAAGTTGTAGACAAATATTATTATAATGATGATTATTCTGAACTTTACTAATTCCACTATAGCGCATCGATATTCAGTACAAGAGGGTCTATTAGAACCCCCATGGATAAGAACCCCGTAGATAAGAAACTAATTTTCAAATAACCCATTGCATAGGAAATGTTAGAGATTTCTACACTAGCAATAAACTCAGTATCCTCGTCTCCATTCCATTCATCATCAGAGATGAAGGTGATGAGTTGTTAACTACACAAGCATGTACTTCATCATTTGAAGGGCTTGAGGTAATTTGTCCGGATTTCCCCTTGTTCAATGTCTGCCATCTCCCACTAATCAACAGGAAGAGTATGTGATGTGGATGGGGTGGTCAAAAAATGACTTCATAGAGTGTTTTTTTGAGTGTAGCAGAATGTTTTCTTCGATTCACATTTACCAAATTGAGGAATTATATCAATTGCCCGCGACCGGCACGAGGGTATGCCGCACGCACTGAAACAATAATAATTGCCTCATAGAAAGGCATATTTTATCTCCAGAACCCATACATTACAGCTAGGTTGGCACCCCCCCTGCATAAGAGTCTTGCATTAGCGCGCATATTATAGGTTTAGCGCTAATGTTTAGTGATAGAGGCCAGCAGTAACAACACACAGTTGGCAGGCACTGGCCTCTCGTATGATAACGTAGGCATTTACGCGTCAACATGCTACCCCTATAGCACAACATCCTCTATACTATTGCACAATACCGCAATATCATACTGTATTACAGAATATCTCTAACATACATCAACATGTACTTCTGTATCATTGCCATTCTTCTTGCCTTATTGACCACTCACGTGGTTAGTACCATCACGACCCGCACCAATCCCACCAATCCCACCAATCCCACCACTACCACCACTACCACCACTACCACCACTACCCCTATCCGAGTCGATCTAATACAGATATCAGTAGATTGTCAACTTCTGGCAGAACTAGATCACCGATTTCGTTGGGAACAAGTAAATCCGAGTTGTGAAGGTCTGGGTGTGAGAATCAAGGAACGGGTCTCGCAATATTGCGATGACCAATTGGTGCATTTTCCAGCCGCAAGGCAAGCACCACAACTGGTCAATCTGAGTCAGCCAATTCAGAAAAAAGTTAGGTGGGCTGATAGTTGGGTCGACTCTGATCTGGGGTCTATGGACCACTTTGATTTGTCTGATGTGGAGATTTCCACAATACCTGATTCGGAAATACCTGATTTGGAGTACCAGTGTTCATGGGAGGAGTTTAATTCGCAGTGGTAGAGCTAGCGGGAGAGCTGGCAGAAGAGCTGGCGGAAGAGCTGGCGGAAGAGCTGACAGAAGAGCTAGTGGAAGAGCTGGCAGGAGGGAGATCTGGTGGAAGAGCTGGTGAAGAGCTGGCGGAAGAGCTGGCAGAAGAGCTGGCGGAAGAGCTGGCAGAAGAGCTAGTGGAAGAGCTGGCAGGAGGGAGATCTGGTGGAAGAGCTGGTGGAAGAGCTGGCGGAAGAGCTGGCAGAAGAGCTGGCGGAAGAGCTAGTCGAAGAGCTGGCGGAAGAGCTGGCAGAAGAGCTAGTGGAAGAGCTGGCGGGAGAGCTGGCTGGCGGCGGGAGGGAGACCTTAACTATTTCTGGACTTCCTGGCATATTAATCAAATCCGGATACCTTCGGTGAAGTTGGCGTTTCATATATGCCCAAACATGTTCGATTGGATTAAGGTCAGGAGAGTAGGCTGGATGTTTAGCAACAACCCAGTCATTATCTTTGAACCATGCGCGTGCAACCTTGGAGGTGTGGATTGATGAATTGTCTTGCATAAAAACTGGATCATCAATACCCATCAACTCACTCATTTCCAGACGAACATCAGGAAGAACATGTGTTAAAATCTCAACATATCGAATAGCATTATTATGCCCTTCAAGTAGTGGCCATAAATATCCCCTTGTTGATCAAAAAAAACATCCCCATACCATAAGAGAGATATCACGAGCCGTCCTATATATGATATATATAATATTAGATCTAATAATTATAAGAGTTAAGAAAGGAGCAATATTAGCTTTGGTCGCTTTCTTGCTATCCATTTTCGAATTCCTTTACCTCGAAGCATACGATCGATAGTTCGTGGATGAATATCTTGTAACTCGGGTATATCGTCTATAAGCTTCAGCTTAGATATTGAAGCATCCCCTTCAATAAGAGCTAGAACTGCATCCTCGGTAGCTTTTGAGATCCGACCTGGATGTGGCTTATTTGTATGGGTTCCACGTTCTATATAGCGTTGGATAAAATTCTGGATAGTTGACTTAGGTCGACCGATACGGCTGGCAATTTGTCCATATCCACAGCCTTGCTCATAGAGAAGCGTAATCTTGCCTTTTTCGAAATCAGTTAACCGCTTTTTCTGGGTAGTGGGTACAGTATGATGTTGAAAAAAAATCCTAATAAAGGAAAAAGCTGAAACTAAAACGAAGAAGCAGAGTAAAAAACAGGAAAACAACTGTACCATGTCCCGACCTCATCCTATCTATTGACACGGCAAGAAAAGATTTCTGTCATCCAAGCTACCCACCATACTGTCATGCTCCGCCTGCGCTTGCCCCAGCAACCATACAAGAAACTTCTGTCCCAGTCTTGCTCCCTATATAGAATGTGTGGTGGTAGCTTGAATATGAGGGAAGACAATCCTTCAGAGTTCGTTATTGCCTGTGCATCAGTAACCAAAGAGGTAGCACACCATCACAAATAAATAGTCCGTAAAGGCGTGTTGCCCATAAGCTTTTTAAATAGGAAATGGAGAGAAGGTCGAGCAATACGTGATTGTTTCCAAACAAGTTGAGATATTTTTTGAACCTCGGCGCAAGCGTGTTCTCCAAGGCCTCATCATTGATACTCAAGGTTTGTGCATCACCCAAGATTATAACTGTTATGTCAGAAATCCCCGTGTCTGGGTATGTGGTTTTGAATTTGATCTCTTAGATTGATAGGTAATTGACCCTTCTGCAATGTTGACATGACATGCCATAAAAAAACCCGAATTTTGGGTTTCTCCGTCACTTGAAGAGTGTTCAGCTTCCGCACGAAAGCTTGGAGGTATTGGTATAATCCATTGTATTGTGATTAGGAACAGAGGAACCCTTGATAAAAATGTACCCTGCATTTGGGGTATTGCTGGAAAACACCGACTCCATCTATTGGGTCCAATATGTCATCTAGCTAGACAGCACCAGCCAACCTGTTGCATGGTAGCCACAGGTCCTCCCTTCCCCATATTCCCAAGTTAATTACCACGAGGTTATTGATGTCTCTGATGGCATTGTCCCAGCAAAAGTCACAATGGACATCACATGCAGAAAACTGAGATAATATTCTGAATAGCCTTTTGTAAACCGCTTGTTCCCTGAAGAAAGTACTAGGTACCCTTAACCTGTGGTCGAATGAAAGTTGGTGAGAAATAATGGCTTGATTTTATGACCAAGACTCACCTTGGTATCGAGGTTACTTTGCATGAGGCAAAGAGCATTCACCCATGACTTGGTAAGAAGCTCCACCGCTCGAAGTAGTTGAACAATGCTCACGCTGATTTGAAGCAGATATAAGCGGGATGCTGTAGGATGCATCAACGCTTGCACTCTTTCTTGCCTATCATATGCGGTGTACTGAGTGTGAGGGTCCGTTAGCTTACATGAGGAATAGTGATCGTCTTCTGAATCCGTTGTTCACCCAGACCTGTGTAAGGGTACCCCTGAAGGCGTCTCATAGTCATTCCCAGTTACCGTTGCGGCACGGCTGATATAGGCGATAATCCAGCACCTCCTTCAAAGCCCTGTAGGCATGCTCCTGGCAGGCACCCCAGACCACCAGTGACCGGCTGTATGCGCTCCTGGAGAATTTTTTAAAAAAAAAAAAAAAAATATTGAGCTAGGGTGAAAGTCGAGCTGAGCGAATATACGACTTCACCATTCAAACTCGATACCTGAGTGTTAGATGTGCTTCTCAACAATGAGTGAAAACAAACTAGGAGAACTCATATTCCAATATATGTCTCATCCACCTCAGCCGCATAAAAACATTGTGCTGACAGGTATATCATGACACCAACCGGTATCACATAAGCTGCAGGATTATGTCAATCTCCAACATGATACACCACAGTAAGGGTCGAGGAGGGCGGAAGGCTTCTTCCCAGGGTACGTCGGCCTACATAACAGCCACATGCTCTACCCTAGCCCAGTAGACGTATATGTACTCTGCGTGCCATGCAACCCCTAACCCTCTTCTCATGGAGCCTTCAACCCGAAATGACTTCTAAAATCCGAAGTGTAATTAGCCATAATATAGTTGCAGAGCGTAATGAAGTCGCTGATTATGCATTAAGCTATCGTCAGTTATTCTGCCATCATGTGATACTGTAAATAGTCATGTATCTATTGTTTTTTTTTTTTTTTTTGGTTTATTCTATTCCCCACTCCTCTATTCCCAAAGTTTTGATTCTCCCTCATGGCTTCTTAATCCTCCTCTTTGAAGACTGCAACTGCAGCACCTCATTGATACCCATTAGAAGCTCTTTCAAATTTCTACTGTATGCTGCCCTCCCTTGAAAGCCAGCCAGTCTAATAATATTTACTATAGCAGTCGGTAGGGGTTTGGATGGGTGACTAGGCCTTGAAGGTTAACAGTAAAAAAAAATCGCTAATGCCTATACCTTATCAGTTACCCTGAATGATGGCGATTTGGGGCTCAAAGTTTAGCAAGAGAGCTTTCCATCACTACACCAGCTCATACCTAAGACCCCGTTCATTCAAAGCATACCCCAGGATTTATATTTGCTTCAGTTTCTTTTGGAGTTCTTGATATCTTTATGATTGGCAAGATTGTTGCAACTTATCGCATCTGGGCTGGCTGGAGGAGGGGATTGAGCCTCGTGGGTGCCGCGCACAACCCCACTAAGGAGGGGCAGAAATCGCCGGGGGTTGTACCGGTTGAGGGTGCTGTACCCATGGTGGAGGGATTCAAGATTGTGCTTACGGAGGAGGGAGTTGAGGGTAATCCGCGGAGGTAAACCTGTAAGGGCGCTCGTTTTGGTGAGCCAACAGACTAGTGAGTTGTGAAGAAAGAGGATTACTTGAAATTATAAGCATTCCCCTATCCCCAGGGGTCCCGGTAGTATTCCATGTCCATTAACTTTCACCTTATAGTAGTACATCAAAGCATAACGCAATCGGGGGAATTCTCGACCGAGATAAGTACTGCAGAGGCATCAATTGCATTCTCAAGGAGCTCTTTGATGAGAGAGAAAACCCAATGGAGGTAGATGTTGCGGAGGCGTTGGATGCAAATTTTTTCAAGCGTTCTTTGATTAGGGAGTGCTCCTCTAACTTCACCGGTTACTGATCGAGGGATTTTCAGGCCGCATATTGCATATATAAGCAGTACCTGGCACATGTAGAGTATCTTCCCTTTTTGACTTTATGGGAAACCCCATGATATTGCGGCGGCTTCGTACTGTTAGACTCGTTTTCCTTGGCTGTACAGCAGGGCTGCCAAGATTTGCAACCTTGTATTCAATTTGTTATGAACCACAAACCCATCCTCAGCTAGTCTGGTTAGCCTTCAGCCTTCTCTCCTACTCACTCAACCCCCCTTCCTCCGCCTCGCTGCTACTCTTCACCACCCTCCGCCCCTCCGCCCCTCAGCCCCTCCGCCCCTCAGCCCCTCCGCCCCTCAGCCCCTCCGCCCCTCAGCCCCTCCGCCCCTCAGCCCCTCCGCCCCCCTCCGTATACCCATTTATACATCAGTCAGTCAAAGCAATCAACAGATCATCATGGCAACTGCGAGTAAAGCTTGGTTTAAGATCATCAACCCTGAGAGCAGATGGAGCAAAGTGACACTGGAAGGGATTGAAGATGTGGACAACCTCAAGCAAGCAATCAAACAGAGAGCAGCACCTAAATTGGATGCTTATTCGATTGTCAACCTTACTATCAAGGCGAAGCAAAAGAATGACGACGACAACAATGCAGTGGAGGTCGATGCAAGGAGGACTCTTGCATCGATTTTCGAGAGCTTTGGAAATGACACTGAGTTTCTTGTCAGTGTTCCAGTTCCACACAGTAAGTCCGAGCAAGGTATGTTGAACAAATCATCTCCTCACCCACCCTACTAACATGATTTAGTGCGCTATGTTTCTACGCAACCCCTCTCTTATCCTTCCGATTCAGATGAAGGGCCGGACAGTATGGTGATAATATCACCTGACCGGATGAAGTTCATCGAACAATATATGACGGACCATTGTTTTGTTCTGATACGCAGCCCACCATATTCAGGCAAAAGCACACTTGGACAATGGATCAGAGACAGCCTCATTTCACGAGGTCACAGGGCATATTATATCTCACTTGCTGGTATTCAGGGAGAAGATGCTCTCTTTAACAAAGAACCCTTCCAACGTTTCTGGCAGAGGCAGATCGGGTACACCTGGGATGAAATTTTAGCCAGTGAAGATTCCATGAGCTTGAGCATCATCATTGACGATGCACAAGTAATTTACGGCAATGCTGCTCCTTTTTTTTGGGGTAGCTTGAAAGGATTGATGTCTGACACCAAGAAGAATGCCTCTCTCCGCATCATTTTACTGGCCTCGTATGACCCATTAATGATCCAACAAATTTCCTCAATCAGTTTCCTTTACACTCTTGGACTGGACGCACTCCGCCTAAGAAGGGATGAATTTAACGAGCTTTTGGAAAGATTTGTGGAACATCGGCAAACCATAGGCAGTCCTAAGTTTGAAATCCCGCAATCTGTTCAAGATGCGATTTTTAGCTTAACCGGCGGGCATGCAGGTCTTTGCCGCACTACATTAAGATATCTACGCCACAATTATCGTGATGGGCCTGCGGCCACGGTGACTATGTTACGTGACCTTACCTCAGCAGACTTCAAGAGAAACCTAACTAAAACTCGCGCATTTCATTGGATTCAGAACTGGAATCCCAGCCCTACAGAAACCGAGCTTCTGCGAAGAATTCTGCTCCTCTGTGATGCCGAGTCATGCGTTAGTGTGGACCCAATCACTGAACCAGCTACATATAACTTCGTACGATCAGGAATCTTGACGATAGTCGATAATAAATTCCAATTTAGTGCTCCCATCATGCGGATGATTTTAATCAATCGGCTGTTTACTGCTCCTGGTGGCACCCTAAGATCAGAATCAATATCATTCCAAGAATTTCTAATCAGAACTATCGAACGGATGGATCCATCTATGCTACAATCATCACTAGGTCTCGGGCAGACGTTCCGGCTTCTGGAGATGGGATGGTATAAGGCAGCAACAACGGCTGTTCCTCGCCATGCAACAGTCAGTGCAGACGTTGGAGCTATTTTCGGTTCTGTTGGGTATTTGGACTTCTATGTCAACGGGGATTTGAATTGGGGAATTGAGCTGTTGCGGGAAGGGGATCGTATGAAACAGCATGCCAAAAGGTTTATCGAGGATGGGGCCTATGCTGTAATTCCTCTAAAGGAGTGGGTAATCATCGACTTTCGTCACCATTCAAAAGCAGTTCAGGACCCCCGGCCTAACTTCTTATATGCATTATACGAGGATGACTACAACATAATCACATTGAAACAGCTCGGCCATGCGGACCAAAAACTTGTTTTAAGGGGTATAGATATGTAACTCTTTTTTCTGTACCCCCTCCATTTCTTTTTTTAGAGACAAATGTTTCCAGGTGCTCGGATATTCTCGACTAGGCCATCAACAAATACAATAGGTCGTTTCGTTATGATAGTGCTGTCCTCAATTTGCTTATATATGGCGAGAATATGGCTAAATAGCTTGGTAATATGTTGTCGTAATTCGGCAGTGTTGCCTTCCACACTCGTATGCAGACCCCATAGGGAAACTGGTGGTCCTTTGTTTACCGAGACATGCGACTTTTCCCCTTGATCCAACCGTAGAAATACCCAAACATCACCGGTCTTAACAATACCGAAAAGCTGTTGTGTCCCGTAGTGAACTTTACAAACTTAATCCATATTCAGTACCGCATCCACTGGTGAGCAAGACTCCATGTAAGTTTAGAGACAGAGGTCGAGCTTATGCAGTAAGTGACGCTACAACGGTCCATTTTTGGGGGAAAAGTGCACAAGGTATCCGAGCGCAAAAATAGCATGGATGATGATACCGTGCAAACTGATCTCCAAGACTCCATTTTTTTGGAAAATGTACAGCACACAGGTATCTGAGCGCAAAAATATATAGATAATACCACGTAAAGTGAGCTATAATAGTCCGGTTTTTTGAAAAGTAATTGTTATTATATCTGCTCTCTAATAACAATGTCTTCAATGAAAGTTAGAGTTCGACCGGGCCCCAGAGCAAAATCAACAGCCTTACAGCCATGCAGTCTTACCTCATTAAAGGTACGGAAGCCTAGAGATGAAGCAGAGAATGTGGCCTCGGAATGGGTAGATGAGGATGTGTCGGAGGTTTCTAAAAAAACAAAAAAGACACGGAAGTCTTGGACCAGAGAGTTTAAGCTGCGTGCTATCACTATGGTTCATAGTAGTCGTGTGAATAAAGGGAATGGATGCAAGGGATATGGAACAAGATATAAGTAGCGGTTGTAAATATCCTAGTAAATATATAGCTAACGGTTGTAGGGGTATCAGAGCAATTAGGTATTGAAAGAGCCATGCTATAATGATGGATAAGGAAGGAAGATGAAATTGTCATATCACAGAAGGGATCAAGAATGGTAGAAAGGGCACGAGTTGGACAATGGCCTCAAATGGAACAAGTACTGCATACGAAATTTCTAGTAATACGTGCTCTAGGAAAGCCAGTAGGACAGCGATGGTTTATACGGGAGGGAAAAAAAATCTTTCAACAGCTTTATCCTGAACAGGTGGATCGTAATGAGCAGGATAAAGTGACATATCAGTGTCAGTTTTCTGTAGGATGGTTTAATAGGTTTAGAGAGCGATGGAATATTTCCTGGCGGATTAGATTCACTCTGAACATGTTTCATGGACAAAACGACAAGCAACATTAATGCTTACGGCATGTTCTAATGGATATTTACGATGCAAGCCAATCCTGATCTTTTATGGACATGCAACTAAAGAAAGTGTAGCACATCGAACTGAACGAACAAAGTACAGTTCAGAAGTACATACGTACTTTAATCCTACTGCTTATAGTAATGAAAGTGTTACATTAGGTTAGGTTGGCTAAAGCATGATATATACGGGATTCCAAAGACTTCGACTGGAATATATCTTCCTCAGCCTGAACGGTTGGTTGTGTTAGATATTTTTAGTGGACAAAAGTCTAAAGCAGTCTTTGATATCCTAGAAGAAACATTGGCAAATGAGGATAAAGATACTAGCATTGGACATCGCCGAATTGCAATTACACATGCAGTGGCAGCCGCCTGGTTATGGCTTCATGAACACAAGCAGGATACAATTATCAAGGCTTTTAAGCAGACTGGTATTTCCCTTTGTCCAACTGGTAATGAGGACCATCAACTGCATGTACGAGGGCTACCTAATCTTGTGGTGGGGCCATGTGAATATGTTGTTTTGGCTGAGGATGTGGTGGTTGAAACCGATGTAAATCCTTAGCGTTATAGTTTTTTTTTAAAAAAAATGGAGTCTTGGAGATCAGTTTGCACGGTATCATCCACGCTATATTTGCGCTCAGATACCTGTAGCGTCACTTACTGCATAAGCTCGACCTCTGTCTCTAAACTTACATGGAGTCTTGCTCACCAATGGATGCGGTATCACGAACCGGCGCCGGCCCCGGACCCGGCCACCGCCCCACCCGCAAACCCACCTCCCACGAAAACCTCAACCCCACCGGCTTCTCCCGCATCCAGAAATACACCAACCTGACTCTCCCCGACGGGACTCACCGTCGCAAACGTACCTCCCCTCTCTCCCCTCCTCCTCCTCCCAACCTTCCCCCCAAAATAAAACTCCAATATTAACCCCCCCCCCCCAATTCCAACAGTCGAAAAAATCAAAGCCACCCTAATCCACAAAGCCAAGGTCGTCAAGACCTTCCGGAAAGTAAAGTCCCAAAATGCAGAAGAACTAGATGCCGGAAAACGTCGATTCGAGGAACTTGCGCGGTTAGCGGAGGAGGAAGAGGCTGAGAGGAGGAGGAAGAGGAGGAGGAAAAGGAGCGGGACTCCAATTGCTCATGGGGAAGAAGAAGATGATGAAGAGTGGAATGGGATCCGTGACGATGCTGGGAAGAAGTGCGAAGGGGTGGAGATGCATCCTGATCGAATAGCCCGCAGAAAGGAAGAAGATGAGAAAGAAGAGAGAGAGGAGAAGGAGAGGAAAGATCGACCTCGGGGAGAGAGAGGTGTAGTAGTAGTAGGAGGAGGAGGAGGTGGTGGTGGAGGAGGAAGGGTTCGTAAGCACCACCGCCCTAGCCGATTCGACAAGGAATTGTCCGAAGCGGCACTGGTTGCGGCAGAGCGGGAGGCGCACAAGAAAATGCTCGAGGAGCGGGAGGCAGAGAGGCGGCGGAGAGAACAGGAGAGGGAGAGGTGGAATAAAGCTGTTAATGCAAAGACTAGGACGGGGCAAGTCAAGTTAGGGAAGCAGAGCGGGTTGTTACTGGAAAAAATCAAGAGGCAGATGGGGGATCGTCGATAGAAGTTTTGGGAAAAGGGGATTACCCTGAGGCTCACGGAATTTAAATTTTAAACCATTTTCCTCGTTCCTTAGTTTGTATTATATCACAAATTACCGAAAACGCGTATTGATATTCTTCTCTACAAGTATATCACCCCAGATCTCTCCCCAACCTCAAAGACCTTCCTATCGCCCAAACAACCCCCCCAAGAACCCCCCTTTCTTCGTCGGCGCCCGTTCTTCCTTCTTCTTCTGCACCTCCACCTTCTTCTCCTCCCCCTTAACCGGATACCCCACGAAATTCCACGCGATATCAAAGAACACCGGCTTGACAGGCACCGCCTCAACCCCATTATTCACTGGTACCAAATTGTCAAAAACAATCTTTTCATTATAAGTCCCTAGGGTATCAATGAGCGCGGCATGGGTCGCCGGGGAGTCTTTCTGCGTTTTTTGGATGTAGTCCTGGAGTTGGATGAGGGCGATGTACCGCGTGACGAGGGCTTGTAGGTGGGATTTTAGAGACTGGGCGTCAGTAGTGGAGATGTCGAGTTTGGAGGAGGAGGAGGAGGAGGGGAGACGAGAGAGGGAGGTGGTAATGTGGATTAAGGCACGGTGGTACAGGGCGAGTGTGTTGCGAGTGTTCGTAGCGAGGTGGGAGGGGGCGATGGCAGAGCATCTAGGAGCAAGTTAATATTACTATGAAGTTCTAGGGGTAATCAGGAATGATAGGGTGGTGAATAGGTACCTAAGTGCAGCAAAGAGGCCACGCTTTGCTTCTAGTTCTTGGAAGAAATCCTCATCCGCAGCTACACCAGGCAATTCTACTATTTGATCCAGACTCTATAGTGACCAAGTATTAACCACAATCCCAGCCTATCAGATAGGTTACTGCCCAAGTGACTCCCTACCTGTAATATAGCATCATACAACACCACTAACTCCTTCACCTTCCCCCCCTGTACCTCCTCCGCCTCCCTCAGCCCCTTCTCAATCTCCTCCGCCATAACCCTATTCCTACCCACCCTCCAGCCGATCAACCCATAGTTCACATATGTGTAAATCAAATGCAAATTTTGCAATCTCGGATCTGCACCACTAACTCCCTCTCCATGAGCCTTCTCAATCGCCTTTTTCGTCTCATCCACGCACTCCTGCCATGCCGCCAAAACCCCATCGAAATCCTCCGCTGTCTTCTTCCCCCCAGAACCTGAGCCAGCCTTCTTGCCATCCAACACCCTCCCCAGCTCCTCCTCAGCCTTCTTTGCCACGCCCAAAGCAACCGCAATATCCGCCTCCTCAACTGGAGCTCTCCTTCTCCTCCAAAAAACCTCAGTAACCAGCAAAGCCTGCTCCACTCCCTCCATCGCCTCCCCTGCAGCAGTCCCCCCAAACACCCCAGAGTGCACCCTCTTCAATCTCTCAACCAACTCCTTCTCCGCCTCTTTCGGGAAAAACTGCCTCGCCAGTACCCCAATATCCACCGTCCTCGCAATCCCATTCTGATAAGCCGAATACCTAATACTCGGCTCCACCGTACTCGTCAAAAACTCTTTATACACCTCCCCATTTTTTCCACCAGAACCCAACAACGCATCATAACACATCCTACTAATTGCAAACTCTCTCAACGCATCATCCCAATGCCCTTTCTCGAATGCCAGTGCTCCCAAGAGGGATGTTGCGTATGCTGCAGCCTCAATGATATCCACATCGCTAGCGTTGGACCCGGGGGTGGTGTATAGTTGTCCAATCTGTTTTGCGTAGGATGCCGCTTTCGCGAGTCGGGATCGTATATGGGCCTTTAGTTCCGGTGAGACCGTATCTGGACTGTCGGCAGTTAAGGACTTCATGTGCATTGCGTGAGCCCATGCCCGTTCGCTAGGGTAGATGAGGAGATGAGTATATCTAATAACTCCCCGATTGTTAAACGTTAGTCCCAATGCTGCCCACACCCAAGAGCTCTAAGGGTAGGAGCGACACACGCAGGATCCTTCACAACATCCTCTGCCGTCACCGGCGCCGGTTTCTGGTCCTTCTTCCTCAGATCATTAACTCGTCCAAGTTTCTTGCGCAGCTTTGCGAGCCGTCGAGAACACATTTGCCGGTAGGCATTGTAGTCTCCGAGGAGCAAAGCTTGCTGCCGGAGGGAGGAGATGAAGCTGATTGTATCCATTGCGAATTAATGGTGTGGTTTATATGGACACGTGGGTAGTGGGGTGAGAAGGCGTGGTGCAGGTTTAGAGTTAAATGAGGTTGGGCTGTTTCAACACTGTTGTTTTCCTATAGATACAGAGCTACATGAAGGAAGGGGAAGAAAAAAAATTCCAGAATTTCTCAAAACAAATGGTCTCTAAGCTACATAAATACAGAACCAAAGGATAGGGCACGAGTTATATTTACCGTACTTTTAACAGTGCAGCATCACCACCGTTATGACCATTGTGATAATACTACTAGCTCATGTGCAATTACGAGTGATGTTGCAAACAGCCAAAGGCAAGGGGCGTCCAGAGCACGATACTACTATCCTCATACTTGCTGGTTGCCATATTCTTTGGTTCTGTACATGTGGCTCTGATGAGGAGCCTTCCTCACTCCCCTCTTGTACTTTGCTGTGAGTAACCACCTGGCTGCAGGAATAGCTGCTGGGTTTTCTACGAAGCAGAGAAGAACTTTACAGCCAGAGAAAATTACGAAATGTGAACCTCCTTTAACACAGACACATGCTGAGCCCCGGTATTAATTCTTAACAATTGAGGTCTTTGCCCTATTGCTTCGATTTTTCAGAATATGTCAATCACGTTTTATAGGGGAGTTGAAGTGTAGAGTTGTACTGTAGGTATTGAGAGGCAAGGCTTAGTAAGAGTAGAACCCACAGCAATGCAATATACAACTGTATGTACTGAACCACTCTACAGTACCAGGGCCTTGGGAAAGTCTCACTCAAACTTGCAGATACCTTCGTTCGATCGACGGAAACGCCTACCACAGGGCCTTCAGGGGTTAAAACCCACGGTATTCCGCCATCATTGTAACAAGATACAAACTGGCCTTCCAGCGTTGTTGATCCACGTAACATTTATAAATGAACATCCCAAGAAAATAGCCTTGGCGGAGACAGAGTAGGAGGTACTGGTGGAGTAGAGTTAAGTTATGGAGGTACGTACAAGTAGTACGTTGCTGCCATGCGGGGGAGAAACGCAGCCCTAATTCATGTGAGTCGGGATTTGCAACTGCTTGCACGTTTTACATACTGGATGATCTGCAGTCTGGTTGGGGTATCTGGGGTTGGGATCTGCTGAGGATGAACGGCCTCCAAGTTTCACTCAAATACAAGGGCTGGCCTAGACGTGTGTAGGTAAGTAGGTATATTCAGCTTTCCAGAGTTGCTTTCAGCGATTGCGCCCAGGCACAGGGCCGGCCTGTGTAACAATCTGGACCACATGGCTGCTGTCCTGTTCCCCGGGCCGTGGATTGGCCTAGGTACGTACATACCTCTGTCTCGTTATGTAACCATAAACCTCAGGCTGGATGGATGCCGTCAGGTTGGGGTTGGGGTTGGGGAGGGGGGGGGCTGCTTGCTTCTCCTAGACGAGTGTCTTGCCAGTCATGCAGCAGCGTTATCATTATTGTCACGCCCACCAGATAGGTATCACAGCTCTACTGAGAGCAGGTTTTATCACCCTCGCGATAACTGCTGTAACTGCACTGGTAACTGACTGGTTCTCGTTGCCGACCGTGAGAAAGGTACCGGTTAGAGATTTTCAAACGTACAGTTCCGGTACAGCTTGTCTATCAGCTGTGGGCTGGGGAATTCCTGAGGCTGCGTATAACTAACTATACTGAAATAATCACAAGGTAAGTAAGCATCGAAGGTAGGTAGCCTTGGCCTGGGACCCTGCGACCTACGAGTAAAAGTACAGTACATGCCTCTACAGACAATGAAATGATTAATTAGAGGCCCCCCATATTTGTCTATACCAGCCAAATTCGACTTCTGCCTTCGACTCTCTTGTTGTTTCGATCGTAGTGTTGGTAAGTAGCCCGGGGAATTTCGCTTACAAGTCAACAAACCGAAGCTTCTCAAACCCCCCCCCCCCCCCTCCTCCTCCTCCCACCCCCAAAGAAAAACAACCTCATCCATTAATCCCTTAATTATATTTACATCAAGCACCAGATACTGGGAATCAGCCATGTTCCAGTAGAATTATACCCCCCCCGAGTGTCAACATTTTCTCTCCAAGGGTACAGTACCTGTTCTGCTCGCTATCGCACGCCTGCCGATCACAAAAGTTGTTTCACCCCAGCAGCTCCGTACCACCACCCCCGGCATCGATGGCCGCAATTCAGAACCAACACGGAACGGGCACTCGGCGAGGCAGTCAGGGACAACATCATAATAATATTCAACTCAACATCCCCACTCGAGCCACCAGTCGTCCACGTGCACCATCGTTAACTTCACGGCCTCAGGATTCAGGAGTACGGAAGCCCTCGGTCGCCCACGGAGGTGGAGGAGATGTCGTCTACATAGACCTGACCGCACCCTCATTACCGCAAACCGCGCAAGCACCCATCATTGGATCCATGGCGACAATACGAGACAATGACCCTAGGGCTCGAGATTTGGGTGGGGATGGAGGTTCTGGCATTGCGGGTGCTCAAGGTCCGCTTGATCCTCCACCTCCGGCAAGAGCCACAGTACTGAATTCGCGCCATAAAAGGCGCCTGGGTTTCGGGGGCCAAGCACTTGATGCTTCTACAGCAGCCCCGCCCATGTCATTCGTTTCGCCATCTACTATTCAACCCGCGAGTAGAGGCCCTGCAACACCCACAGTCTCCAGAGGCCCTATAGGTTCCCGACAGAGGCAGTTCAAACCGCAAATATCAAAGCCAGCTATGGTTATGTCAGCCTCAAAGAGGGATACCCGCCCAAAGCCATATGTATTGGAGACTCCGTCAATGGCGCCAATATATCCTAGTAAAAGTAGGAGTTATCATTGTCTAAGTTGTGGAAGTTGATGTGCTAACGGTGGGTTCGAATAGAACACTCGGACTTTTTCCCATGGAAAGGAAATCACCCTGAGGATCAAGTTACAGAGGCACAGGCGAGAAATGGTCAATATGATAAGTCCTCGCTTGGTCTGGGTAAAGTGACAGTATGTATCTGCCAAAGTGGAGTGATTGTATGGGATTGGGCTTACTTTATCCTCAGAATGAGCATCAGAATGCACGCACTCATGTGTGGCCAACATTAAAACAAAAGACCGGCATCCGACATTTATCCGATCTTTTTCTAGAGGTCCTCGCAAAACGTCAAAACTACAATCGCATCACAGCTCCCTCCACCTTCAAACCTCCTCCCAGAGTGACTCTTTCAGATGCAAAGCGGGAGGCGTGGCTGCGTGATCTTGCTAACCCTGCTGTCTCGCTCCGGAGATTGTCCCGAACGATACCCCATGGGGTCCGGGGCAGATTGTTATTAGATCAATGCTCAACAAAAAATATCCCCCCTACACGAGCCATTTGGTTCGTTCGGTGTGTTGGTGCAAATGAACTGCGAGGATTGAAGCGGAAAGGGGCCAGCTCAGTAGCATTTGGTAATGAAGCTAAATGGATAAAAGAGTGGACAGGCCAGGTGATACAGTTTATCGAAAAGGCCACTGTAGAATGCGGTACCACTATGGACACAGCATGGAAGAAGAAGATGGTGTATGCCATTCGATTATCTGCACAACTCTACTCGGAGCACTTATTGGACCGAACAGCCTTCCTCCACTGGTATATTTCTTTTTTAGAAAGACCGAACTTGGACCTTTTACCGTTATCCCTTCTCATTTCAAGCATATATTGGAAAGATTTATTGCGGGTGCGGCGGACTGGTCATCGCTTTGCTGAGGCACTCTTAGGCAAGGCATACATTGTATGTAAAAGCCATCATATTCTTCCCCTGGTTTTCCTAGGTTAATGTGGAAAGTTAGATCCTCCAATCCGAAGATAGGGATATCTATCTGCCCTTGTTACGGCGCCTTTCGGTTTTTATAACAGTGAGTATTTGGTCAATATACAATCTTTACTCGCAGTGACTAACCCTAGAACTAGGAGATTCTCATTTCCCATCGCGAATCCCTCATAATACCTAATACCTGGAGTCTCTACAGAAAAACATTGGAATTTTGCGTTGACAGGAGAAATTCTAATATCGAAGCATGTCTACAGAACATCATATACCGAAACAATGCCCTATCCCTTGCAGCAAAGGCGAAGCCCGATACAGTCTTATCCCCCCAGAGGCTAGTGATTGACATTCTAGATTCCGCGTCTTTACCATTCGCCCTTGACAAACTAGTTAAAGATTGCATCAGCGTCATGCCAGATCACAGTAAATTCATAGAATGTCTCTGTGAATGGTCTGTTACTTCTCTTAGAGTAGGCCTCTACCGAGTCTACCTTGCAGCCGCAATACTGAGGCAAGAGGCAAAAGCTGGGGTGCCTTTACAGGAACCAATTATGACGTTCCTTGAGTGTTTTTCTTCGGTCCCCGGGAGCAAGACAAAGGTCTATCTGCTACTTTCTGAGCTTGTCAGGGCGGGTAAATTTTCGCTACCCAACTATATGAGGTGGCTTATTGCGAGGGGTGTCCTTCGGGCCTTTACAAGTATGGAGAAAGATCACCCTTGTCACGCTCGCCTACTTGCGGAACTTCCATTTGCTGGGGCGTCGCATCATGCAAGAAACCTGAGGAACTCATTGCTGAATGGAGCTGGCTTTTCGACTGTTGCTGAGGCTCAGTATCTAGACAACGCAAAGCAATTGGTTGCTTCACGGCTAGGTGGATTGTTGTCCGAGTATCCTCCTCCTGGCCCCACGTCAAGATTCACTACTGAGGAACTGAAGTATCTCCGCGGTCTCAGTCGAAGCCAAATGACAGATATTGCTCTATGGATTAGGAGTGCTGTGAAACGACATGTTGTTGAGGGCGCTCCAATCGGCCCCAACAACTGGCGAGACCTGACCGTCGAAGTAGGTATAACAGCAATCACTCTACAACAATTCCTCCTTGTACGTAAAGTATTGGAGGAATTCAGCGATTACGGCATCCTAGCGGATATCCTCAGAGCTACAGCTAGTTCGGACAACTCTGGTGTTCTGTCCTCAATTGCAGATACTATCACATATAACATTGAAATATTCTCCGTTTTGGGGTGTGTTAATGATATATTGCAGCTACTGTTCAACCGATATAAAAAGTTACAGCTTCGTCGCACTGTTGAGAAATATGTACTAGCATCTTTCGTCGACCTTGCATCTTTCCCTGTCTGCAACGAAGATACCCAGAAACAGCTTCAGCACGATTTAGCGCTTTACGACCAACGGCACCCTATGGCACATTCACCTGTCAGTGATAATGAGTTTTTCAGTGTGATGCAAGACAGCGCCGCCGATTTCAATGAGGAGATGGATCGTATACTGCAGAATGGAACCAGTATAGACAAAGGGACCTTAACGAGGATCTTTGAGACCATAGTCTGTCGAATGGAGTTAAAGGGAGAGAAGGCTACCTACAACCGTTTCTCTGCAACCAGCCTGATGAAACTACGACAACTAGACCAAAGTAATTTCGATATTCTAATGACCAACTGGATCAATCGACTTTTCTTACATCCTGCAAAACGACCACCTCTCTTGAACACCTTCGCGATGCTGATTGCGGGTTCATGTGTAGATCTGGATATTGTCGTCAAATCAGCTCTGCAAGTTCTAAATGATCCCTCACTCGGAGTGAAGCACTCAAGATCTAGTGCCGCGGAACTTTCAGCCCAGGTCTTGGAGTTGATTGTGGGAGAATCTTTTGATGACTGTCAGCTCACAGGCCAAGAGATATACACACTGAAACTGAAAAGACAGGCATTTGAGAGGAATGCACCGGGGTTGCTGGTTGAGATTATACATCGCTCTATCGAGCTCTGTGCGGCAGAGGGAAGTTTTGAGCTAGATAACCGAATTCGAGGGCTAGTAATATCGAAGCCGATAATACACCACCTTCGGGGTATGTCGACCTCTCAGCCAAATTTACTACAGGCACACCTTTTGGATCCCTTGTCAAAGAATTCTCAGCCTGCATTGTTAAAATGGTTGAGGCTGCTTATCGACCACCTCCTGGACGATCATGATTCTAGTGACCTAACGGACCCTGATACCGATGTCCAGGTTTCTCGGCTTTTGCAACTGGCGAATGATTTCTCAATACGCCTATGTCAGCTGAAGATGCGAATAATATTCGATGGCCAGCGAGGCGGTAGTCCAAGCAGTAACACCAATATTACACAGACGTTTTTCCAGGGCATTGTTTCGGGCTTCAAACAGAAAGCGACAATCTGGTCTGATCTTGTTTCCGTCTTGGATGAGAATTGTGCACGGCAAATTCGAGCGCACGCTGAGGAGTTGTTTCTACAATCAATGTCATTTTCAATACCACTGGAAGTCAATGAGAATAACGAGTACCTTGCGAGGGCGTTGTTGGCAGTTATAGAAGCTACTAGTAATACTAATATGACTGTACCAACTGCCAGTGGATCACTCATCTCGTCTGCCCTGGTAGACAAGCTGAATGCACTTGTGCAGTATGTAATGCCTCAGCAGGATGAAGGCTCTAATTCGAAGACAGGGGAAATCGTATCACCAAAAACTTTGATTTCGGAATTGCGGAGCTGGCTCATTCTTTTCCTTCGAATAATCATCTTGCATCGGTCGGCGTTCTCTTCAACCTCTAAAGTTGGCATTTCAGACCATTCACGCATGATTGTGAGCTTATGTGCTTTACTTCAGGTATGGACCAGGCCCATCATAGGCTCATTGGGAAAATACTAATGTGCACTGTCATAAACAGAACGAATACCTTCAAAGTGATGAGCCTCTCTTTGATCATGTCATAGATGTCATAACTTGTTTCGTCGATGGTAGGTTACTGTGCTCTATCTTGTACTGCTTCCTTACTAATTGTTCCGTTTAAGATCTGTCCGAAGAATCTCGTCTTGCTATCCGTCGCTTCCTCCGATATAAAAACCCACCTCCCATGCTCGGCTACCTGCTGGGCAACGTTGATTACCCCGGTGACTGGCTAAAAGCCACCCGCGCAGGAAAACTAATGGATTATCCAGTCAAGTCCTGGGAACTACTACAAGACCCCACCCCCATAATGGGTGAAAACGATACGAGTCTGAGCTTGACGCTTTTCAGGACGAGGAAGTCGAAGTGCGCTAAGTTAGAAAGGGAAAAGGCGGGCTGAGGGGTTGGAATTCCTGTTATTGCTGCTATTGCTGTTGCACGTTTATTGCTTTCTTTCCTTCCGTGTGCCGCGGAGTATGGATGTATTGCTTGATTACACTGGGTTCCCTTCTTCCTGGATTTGAGGCGGGCATGTATTTGTTACTGTTTATTGCTGTATTGACATTATAGTGTTTCCGAGTCTTTCATTGCTTCGCGTATATCACTTTCATGATACCTCAGGCTTCTTTGTTTCTGGGGTTGCAGGCAGGTGGGTTAGATGCATTGATTATTATTCCCTTTTCAGCTACCTTTTCTCATGTTTCTCTTCTTGTATACTTTCTTAAGAGCTTCATCTGGTTCTGTATTTATGTAGCTAGGGAACCATTTGTGTTGATACGTTCCGGATTTTCTCTTCACTTTCTTTCATGTATGCTATATATTTAAAGTATAGATATATTCCAAGTACCGGTATAGTATCAAAAGATTTTGGTGGTCATAGTAATTGAAACAGCCTAGTTTGGTTGGCATGACCCCCTTCCTGTTGGGCGCAGGTACTGCACGCATATTGTACGCTCACACTTCCCCCCAAACCGCACACCGGGATCAAATCAACAATTACTGCTCCTGGTAGGGCTAATAAACTTTCACAACAAACTGCAGCGGGGGTTCATATTACGGTAAATATCGATAATACCCTTCCTTTTGTCCTAGCGAATCGAACTTGTGCCCTCATGCGCACCGGGCTCATATCCTGTTGGAGAGTGTAACCGCTAGGACACTGGGTGCTAGGTTTTTGCCTAGACACCGATAGTTATATTATTGTACGACTCAGAGCAAGTCCAGTAAATATAAAATTGCATATGCAGACATATAACTGCATATGTATAGCATGGTTTATATATTTAAAATGGGAAGTGAATGTACAACCAAGGAAAAAGACAAAAAAAAAAAAAACACCTTCAACAGCTTTATTCCCTGTACTATGGCTATATGTTCCTGGTCACACTGTTTTTGCTTTCATTGCTGCTTTCGAGCACTGAGTCGATGGGCGCATCTGCTTTTGTGTGTTCATCCATATCATTCACTACTACCGTACTGCAAGTGATTGTAGCGGAGGGTATTGGAAATGCAATCCCTGCTGTGAGGAGCAGCAGCTCCACATTCAGGAGACTGACAGGCTCCATCTCCATAAGAATGCATGGTCCCTCTACTGCCGGATTGCCAGAAAAGACTACGTTTTCACATCCCATCCAGGAGGAACATGGAGGA
The DNA here is from genome assembly GCA_015179025.1 of Terfezia claveryi. Taxonomy (NCBI): domain Eukaryota; kingdom Fungi; phylum Ascomycota; class Pezizomycetes; order Pezizales; family Pezizaceae; genus Terfezia; species Terfezia claveryi. The sequence continues at coordinate 75,377 of WHUX01000112.1, read as the reverse complement.
TCTTAATGTGGGAAAATTCCGGAGACAGACCAAATTCTCAGTGTTGATCCGATTGATATTGCCATCTCAGCTGGTCCCAATGGCCGGAAGAAGAAGAAAGGCCTAAAGACGGTGTTCTCAGCGCAAAAGGAAACCGGGGGGCCTCCGACATAATAAAGTGCCATCTTTGACGCCGGGTTGTCAGCTGGGTCGGTTTGAGCTGGGAAGGGGTGAGCTGGGAGGGGGTGAGCTGTGTTTTGTGGGTGGGGGTTGAGATTGTTGTTCTACGGATATTATGCCTACATATATTTGCATATGCACACTTTTCCGAAATAGGAAGGAGGGGATCCGCACCTCCTACTCGTAGGATGAACCCTTCCTCAAAATACCCCTGTAGATGCACCTTTTTCCCCAAGGAAGGTGCAGCAGCCTAACAACAGCCGCGTGCTCAGCCCCAAGACATGCGATATGGAAATCGCATCCGGATTGGAGGGGCAGGAAACAAGGTTGGCCATGCTGGTTCCTTAAACACACTCCTCCACTGGTTACCCTCAACTACAACCTCCCCCAAAACAACTCTCCTCCAGAGGTTATGTATAGTACAGTACCCCCCTCCTCTCGCTAAGGCAATCCGCAATGACGTTCTTCGCTCCCAAAAATCTGTTTAATGTTGAAGTTGAAGTGTGATATGTCAAGCAAGTTGTTGAACCGTCAGGAGGTGAGTGTCTGCTGTTGTAGAATGTGACCGAACCAGAGTAGAAAGTGCTTGTATTGTCGGTGTATGGGTTTTATTTAGATTTCGCATGTATTAAATTATGTTCGTCTGGGCGGCGATGTGTCTAGCCTATGTAAACATTCTCCAAAATGGTCGCCGGCTCGTCTGCTTCCGTTCCGAGACACAAATCATTCTGATCCATCCTCAAAAGGAATGTCTATAGCACCAGCATCTTCCCCTGTCAACATAAGAACAGCTGGCCCATAGCAGATATGTTCCGAAACATTTGCGTCATGGATGGCTCATGCTCAACCACCACGACACCACAACCACCATGACTCCAAGCAGCTTATATTGATAGCCAGGGCATTATTGAGGGAGAATCTGCTTGCCGAAGAAGTAAAGCGAGCGTGGCTGTCGTGGACAGGGACTTGCAAGAGTTCAACGTCTTATTTGCCCAGTTTCTGAATTGATGTTCAAGATACCGGTATATGATAGGCGTTAAAGGCCTAGAAGACGAGATTGCAAACAAGCGGGCACGGGAACCTGAGAGGCATTTATTGTTGGGTGGTGTGGTGTAGTGTGGTTCGTTGGATACTGTAGAGGGTGTCAGGCATGGTATTTGTTTTATGATCCCTCACAGTAGGTACAGAGTATCTATCATACTGATGTTGTACGAGGATTAGATAGCGCAGTGTGGTTGGATTAGGCTTTGGTAAGGCCCTGTCGATTTCTAGTCTGGGTCGATTTCCTTCTACATACTTATCTATGCCACTTGTCAAAAAAACCTATCTCAACCCGTGTGATTTAATTTTGCAATAACCAAGTGACCAGTTTTCTTTTCTCATGTATATTATTCATTTTTAATATAATTATGAATTTGGCGGATTTTTTATGTTAACTAGGTCCCAGTGAGAATTTTTGTTGAATGAGACATACTCTACTGCTTCTGACGGACCGATTGCAAACAAATCTAGAGACATATCTGTCCATGCAGTTGGGTTATAGAGTGCCAATTATTTCCAGTACCTGTTGAGCTCAAAGTAGACGTGACGTAGGGGAACAGATAGGTGGCAAAAGGTTTTGTACCCTGCATTAAAGATGCAATGTATGTCTTACTCCTCCTGATATGCAAAGTTTGGTGCCTCTTATGCAGGGTCCCCACGAGAGTCTCAAGCCTAGACATATTGTCTACGAGAAGGTTGTGCAATGAGGGAGAGAAGAGCCAGGTATCTATTTCTGTGACCGTGAGATGAAGGTTCTGTGGTCGACATAAGGTCGAGCCAATCTAGCTATATACATGAAAGTCTAGCTCGCGTTACTTCATTGGGTAATTTTAGCTATTACCGATTCCTGCTCCACAGACTCACCCCCACAGTCTTTTTATAATACGCCCCGCGTATTCAACCTCAGCTCAGCCACACGTCTATATACTGCGCCAACATCACCGAGCAATCAGTAGAAAACAAAATTCAGCAATCCCATCACCAGCAGTCAACAACACAAGGAACAAAACAGACAATGAAGCCCACAGTACGCAACCACACGAAGCAGCATACAACACCACTTTTTCAGCCCACCAGATTACACTCTCGTCGAGCGTCCCTTCCCAACCACTGTGCTTCACCAATTGGTACCCTTTCCCCTTTATCCCTTTCCTTCACTGTGTATAGTTTTACTGCATCAAAAGAATATCTTCCTTTTAGCTTTCCCATCACAATATCTCCCAACACTACCGATACCCCTGAGAATCCCACCCTCTTCACCTGATATGGGCCTTCCCACCTAGTCTCCAGTTTCTTTCCCTTATCTTTATCTACTGCGAATCTCCTCAATAATACCAAATCTCCTTCTTGCGGTTCACAACCCTTCTTCCGTTCCTTGTCTCGTTCCACCATTCTCTCCTGTTCCACCAGGACTCGCTCTCTAGCGTGCTCCCTCATCTCTTCTATTTGTGCCATGTTTACCCACCAATGCCATCCATAATTTCTATCACTTCTATCTACCAAATTATCTTCCTGAACCCATGATTCCTTTTTTTGTTCATTCATCCAATCATCTGCATGCTCTCTCAATACCGGTTCTGCTATACATTCTCTCGCTGTGAGATCCTCTATTGTTGCCGAGGATTGAATCCCATAAATAGTTGTGCTGGTGTATATCCGTGAACTCGTATAACCCTCGTATTGATTGAGAATACCACTGCAGCCAGATATGTGTCCCACTCACATAAGGGTTTCCCTTCACCATGCAGTATAGTTCGCAGTCCCATCAGAACCATTTGGACATACCTTTCTGCCAATCCCACTGACGATGGGTTCGTGATCGGTGCTGGGAATAATAGAACTCCCTTTGCTTTCAACTCTCCTGGTACCCGCCCTTTGACAAAGTAGCTTGCATTATCACAATATACTGCCCTCGGCCACCCCATAATCACTGCAATCTGTGCAAGCACCTGCAATACTGATTCTCTGTCCGCTGCTTTCACCGCCTCTGCGAACAAAAATCTCGAGAAATAATCCACCACAATCAACACATACTTGCTTCCTGTCGACCTTCCTGCAGGGTTAATTGGACCAATGTAATCCATTCCCACCATATCCATTGGTTGTAGGTTAAATATCGGCTTTAATTCCTTCGATGGTCTCAATGGTCCGAACCTTTGGCATGAGTCGCATTCCGCTGTGTAACTGTAGATATCTCTATATCTTGATGGCCAGTAGTATCTCCCTTCCATATTCCTCATCATAATCCCTCCTGAGAAATGTCCATGACAGTCGTGATACCGCTTCAATATGTTACTCACTTCCTCCTCTGTGATACACCTCGCTACTTTCCCTGACTTCTCTTTCCACAATAACATTCCTCCAGTATCGTCGCACTTTTCCACCAGGATATACCTCCCTGCTTGTAATTTTGTCTTTCTCATTATCTTATCATTCTCCAACCCTTCTATTCTTCCTGTTGTTTTATACTCAATAATATGCTTGTACCAGTCTTCCTTCCTCCATTTTTCCCATGAATCTTCTTTGACCCCTCTACCTTCCTGCCTCTATCCTCTTCTCCCGATACCAGTGCTACATCTTCCCAGCTTTCGAACCCCTTCCCTGGAGTGCTCATACCTCTCCTCGGCATTCTTGAGAGTCCATCTGCAATCCCATTCTCTTGCCCTTTTATATGATGATACTCCACATCATATTCTGATAATCGAACGAGCCACGACGTTATTCTGCCTTTGTGTGTCGCTCCATCTCCTCTCAAGATACTCAGTAACGCTGAATGATCTGTATATACTTTCACTGGATATGGTGACCCCGATAACAACCATCTCCCTTCCTCGAGACACCTTAGTACAGCTAGTCCCTCCCTTTCTGTATTCAAATATCGAGTTTCTGCATCTGACAACCGCTGCGATATGTACATTACAATCCCTACATCTCCGAAATTCTCTTTTGTTATTACTGTTCCGACTGTCTTGTTCTGAACTGTAACACCACTCCTCCTATTCCTGTACTTGAAGCATCGCATGCAACATGGTATTGTCTGTTAGCATCCCCTCCTATTGAAGCATTCTCCACTATTGCTTTCTTAACGAAGTCGAACGATTCCTGCTGCTTCTTTCCCCAGTTCCAGCCAGTTTTCTGTCTAGTATGTTTCTTTTTGCTCTTCCCCTCCTCACCCTTGATAACTGTTATTTCTACTGCCTCTTTCATTATTCTGGCATGTTCCGCCCTCCCTGGTATAAATCTCTTCAAGAACGTAGTCATAAACAGAAATCCATCCAACTCCACCTCATTCATCGGTACTGGATAATCCCTTATTCTTGCTACTTTATCTATTGATGGCGAAGGCCTCGCAGTCCCAGCTCATGCCCAAGTAATTCAAGCATCCTTGCAAAGAATATTGTTTTCGTCGGCTTCAGAGTCAGCCTCGCCCAGACAATCCGTGGGAAATAGTTATTATGTAGCAGGTCGAACATTTGTTCGAACCCCATAGCTGCTCCATAATCATCATCCATGAAGTACTCTAGTGCCCAGCCTTCCTCTGAATGATCTCCGGCGATACTCTTCTCAGGATATGGTTCCGGGATGCTTCCCATTGTGATGTCTTTTAGTCTTGCATATGAATGTGGACCTCCTGCCAGACCCTGTCCATCACATTATAGCAGAATTGTCCATCGAACAGCTAAAAGCTGTTTTGTATCAGTGAGGCCTCCATAATGGGATTGCGTAATAGCCGTTGACTGCATCTGCCTGAAACTTAGGTCCTTCTGCGTACTTTGGTTGTGATAACGTATTCACTATCGGTTCAACCCGTCTCATTGGGTAATTTGACTTGATTGTTGCATTATTGATCGGGCAGAATACATTTACCATTCTCAAATTCAAGTCTTTTTTCACAGGATGCTTCGTTTGTGCAGACCATGGGCTGTCACAATAACTGATCATCCCCGATTTGATCAGTCGTGGGATATTCTCTTGCTGCCATCTCACTTCCCTTGGTGTATAGATCATTTCTTTTGCTCTTACCGGTCGAGCGGCTGCATACGTCGGGATCGTGTGTACCACCAAATCCGTAACTGGCATTTTCTCTGGATCGATGACAAATATATCCCTTCATGTGTATATCAGCCTTTTTACTTGTTCTTTCTGCTCCATATTCATCTCATAATCCCCGATCATCCCCTCTGCCTTTTCCTTCTCTATCCATTCTTCTACTATCCCCATATCACCATCATATAGTTTTCTTCGATATTCTACTGGTCTCCTCGCCGTCGGAAATCCTACCGCTGCTCCAAATGCCTGTTCCTCTTCTGTTTCCCGAGTAATACTTCCACTTGTAATCGTTGTCATCTCTATCCTTTCTCGGTCCAATTGCTGTTTTAGTAGTTGCTTTTCTACTTCCCTCCTCGACCCCTTCTGCTTTTTCTCCTCTACTGCAATAACTTCCTCCCCTTCTGTTAATTGTACCATTCTGAGGAACTCCATCATCCACTGAGATTGTACTTCTTGTCCGATAAATTCCTCTTGCTCACCATTATCCACTCGAATTTTCCCACATATACCGCAATCATATCTTCCACACCTTCCTTGCTTCCACACTTTATCACCATTAGCTACCTACTTCCGACATATCCAATGCCGTTGCTCTTCCTCCCATGCTTTCTTTGTTATGGCTTCTGTCTGTTTCCTCGATAATTTCCTCTCCTCTTCCACTCTTCTCCATTCCGATTCCCCTTCTTGATTTGCCCCTTCCCAGACTGACCACCTGTCTCCCAGATTCCCATTTTCCCTTTCTTCATGATGATATCTATCTAGCTGTCTCTTCTTCCCTTCACTTTCTTTTGTTCGCTCTTGTTCTACTCCCCCTACTACTACCTCATTTGTCTTTTCTCCCTGCTTCTCTTCAGTTTCCCCATAGTCCTGAATATCATACTTCTTCCCCTCCAGCTTCCCCCCTTTTTGCTCATCCTCAACTTCCTCTACCCCTATTTTACTCGTCCCTCTCCCTTGCTCCACTGGACACTCACAAATACACTCTTCTGCACATACAGGCTTAATATCATGGCAATTTTTCCACAATCTGCAGCAGAAACATTTCCTATTACTATCCTCCTTCACCACTCTCCATCTTCTATTGACGGTTGACACCTCCCTTAGCACCTCAGTAACTGCCACTATTCCTCCCCCTGGATCTTGAATTCTAGAGACGGTAGGCCGATCCCTGCCTACAGTCTCTGAACTTTTCCCTCTCTCCTTCGGACACCCCCTTGTTCTTCCTCCTCGCTCTCTTCTTCCCCTTCGTATCCAGTTTCTTGTCCTTCCTCATCTACCTCTTCCTCCTCACTGGTCGAGTTTTCCCTTGTAGTATCGTCTGTTTCAGCAATACTCTCATTATCACTCGTCCATCCCTGTTCAATTACTTGTTGAAGATATCTTTCTGCCATACTTGCATGATACTCATCGAAATCCTCAAGCTCTTCTTCTGTCAGTTCATATTCCTCTCGTCTCTTATCTCGGAGTTCCACATAGCACAATTGACCTGATGTGCTGACGGTTTCCAATTCGTCTGGTTCAATTGGACATCTCGGCACTTCCCATTCTTTCCCCTCTGAGTCTCGAATTGTATATCTCCCCTTTTCATAATCTCCTCTTGCTTTTGCTTGCTTCATCCATCTCCTTCCCAGTAACAATGTATAAGTAGTTTGTGCTGGTACCACATAAGCCCTCACCGTTGTTGTTACTCCAGCTATTTGTATGTCGAACCCTGTATAATACTCGATCTGAAGTACCTCTCCAGTTACCGTTCGGATTTTAAGATCACCATTAGCCGTTAATGGCAGTTTCAACCTGCTTGCTACTGTCATTGGGATCAGATTCACAACTGCTCCTCCATCTATTAAGACTCTGTATAACTTTTTCTGAGCCAATTCCACTGGCACCCATACCTTCAACGTTCCCCACGTGTGGAAATTTGCCACTTCTCCTTCTGGTTCAGGGATAGCATCCTGCTTCTTCATTATTTCTGTCCCCACTACCAATGTTTGTGCCACCCTAGTCCCCCGCATCTTCGCGATCTTCCGTCTTTCACGTTCCACCACCATTCCATGTGCACACGCTGCTTTGACTCTTGGTGCTATGCTAAACAGGTCCCCCCAGGTCATACCTGTCACCGGTGCGGATCGAAATGCCTTCAAAAAATCCCATTGCTGCTCTCCCTTCATCATTCTCACCGGTTTTACACCCAAATCACTTGGGTCTCTTGGGACTCTCTTCTTCTTCTTTTTCTCTTCTCTTGTTCCTACTTTCCTTTCTCTTTCAGTAACCACTCTTGCTGCACCAATTGGCTCTGATCCCGCCCTCTGTCTCGGAGCACCCCTCTGTCGCTCCCCTGTATCTGATGACATTCCCTTTCTCTTTTCCACTGCTGCAACACTCCGGTGCAATACATCCCTATCTTCCTCTATCCATGCTGACCCGAATGCTTCTGCTAGGTTTGTCTCCACCATCATTTCCATTTCTGCTGAGCCCCCTTCGCACTGGTCTGGGTATATCTCCTCCATCTCTACCACTGCAGCCGGTGCAATCTTGGTTAATGGCATTGGGTTAACGATTCCTCTCCTTGCCATCGTAGCATCCATGTTTGCTCTCATCTGTGCCTGTATCTTCTGCTGATCTTGTGGCGCTGATGGCGGGTGAGGGCAATCTATCTTCCGGTGACCTTTGTTCCCACAATTATAACATGTCACATACCCTGCTGCCCTGCTTGCATCGGTTTCTGATGACTGCACCCCTCCCGATGTCAATTGTAGTTGGGGTCTCCTTTGGTTGGTATTCCACTGCTGCATCTGTGTTTGACCCAGCGGGTAGTTTGCACTTGCCATTGACCTTGCCATCATCTCATACATCCGTTGATTGTGATCCAGCATCATCTTCGTCATGCTCGCTTGTGACTCAATCAGTGCCTGAGCCATGCTTTTCTCTGTCTCCTTCTCTTTCTTCTCCTTTTCATCCACTTTCCTCCTTGCCTGGATTACTCTCTCTTCTCTTGTCGTCTTCAAAAACACCTTTATTACTTCATCTATCCCATACTCGTCCTCGAGCTGACTGTTCACAACCTTCCTGGTAATTGGATCAGCAATCCCTTGAACAAACTTGACAGCCAGCGCTGGCCCAAACCCATCACCCAAGATAGTATATATCTCTTGAGTATGCCTTGCATATTCTTTATCCGTCTTCTCACCCTGTTGCAGTATGCACAAATCTGTAGTTGCCTTGTTCCGCTCCGTGACACTCTGTCCTGCTAACAACTTCCCACTATATCTTGCAATAAGCATATCCTTCGCCTTCTGCCAGGTGTCTCTCCTGCTTCCTTCAACCGACCTCCACCATCTCTTCGCTTTACCTCCCAGTAGTGATTCTAGGTAAATTAGCTTCGCTGTTTCCCTGTCCTCTCCGTCGTCATATGCTCTCCCCCTTGGTATGAACGATACATGTACTTGTTTCACAAAGTCCTCAACATCTTCTTCCTCCTCCCCACTAAATTTGTCCACCTGCAACAGGTCTCCTCCTTTGAACGTCTCCTTCCCTGCCGACATCTTCTCAACTCCCGAACTCCCTCTGTTTCTCGTCGATGCCTCTTCTTGTGATTCTTCCTCCGAAGTTTGACCGTCTGCAAGTTGTTCCAATCCCATACACGAGCTCCCTGATCCCCGCTTTTTCCCTTTCCCTAGACCCAGTCTTTTCGTTTCCCTAACTTGTCGTTCTCGTGCTCTTTTTTGCAGTTCAGCCGCCCTTTGTAACGATGAGTGTGATACTGGTATCCCGTGTATCAGTGTCTGTACCCGGTCTGTCTGCACTTCCCCTCCTTCACGTTCTGCCACCCCAGGTTCTGGCCTCGTGTAACTCGACAGGTTGACTTGTGTTCCTCTCTCTCTCAAGGCAACCGTTCCTCAAGCAGGCTGACTATCAACCCCAGCTCGACGAGAGTCCAGTCTCCAGTATTGTTGATCTCGATAAAAGCCACGTTCCAAGTGAACAGATTCACCCCCAGGGTTCCCAGTTAATAGACCCAACGTCAGCCGTTGATCTAAGAAACAAAGCAACCTCAACGTCAGCCGTTGATCTCGATAAAGAGCAATTCTCGTTACGCAGATCCAACGTCAGCCGTTGATCTCGACAAAGAGCAATTCTCGTTACGCAGATCCAACGTCAGCCGTTGATCTCGACAAGGAGCAACGTTCGGAGCACAGTCTCAGTGCCCAAGCACAGATCACAGTAAAAACAACAGTGTTCTCCTTCAAAAGGTCACGACAATAGAAATCTCCTGGTGTGGTCGCCAGCTGAGGGAGAGAAGAGCCAGGTATCTATTTCTGTGACCGTGAGATGAAGGTTCTGTGGTCGACATAAGGTCGAGCCAATCTAGCTATATACATGAAAGTCTAGCTCGCGTTACTTCATTGGGTAATTTTAGCTATTACCGATTCCTGCTCCACAGCAACCAGACTACGGAGTAGGCGTGCCAACCAGACTAGGAGTAGGCACCCAATATAGCTAATCAATGCATATGATCGGACAATTTTGTGACAGACTCCTGTATTACATAGCTCCTTTGCAAGCCACAATTAAATTAATAGTTATCTTGGCTAAGGAACAGCTTTCTAATTCTACCAAACTTCATCCCAAAAATTCAAGCCACCTTCCGATATAGCAGAAAGGCGCAATGGCACCCAAGTCCAAAGATCAGAGACGCGCGGGATACAGTGCGCAACTCTAATATCATTGTAAACGCAAAAAAGGGACCTTGCTAACCCATCTCCCCATAAGTCATTCCTTATGTTCCATCCGAGCCGAAAGCTGAGGAGACGTGTAAGGCAGCCTAGATCCCTAGTTGATTGCCAACAAGCTGACATATGGGAATCAATTTTCCCAGCGGATTTTGCGAGTATGTCTTTCTAGGCGAGTCAAGTGTTAATGCAGGGCTAAAACAAACTACCAATTCCAACAGCTACGATATCCAACACATTACCAATGGCCGCTGTCAGTTTGCCTTCGATTTATTTTGGACTCTTCGGGAGAATGACTCAGCTTGCTAAATGTATGACCTACAGCTTTTCACACGTAACAAGTACGTCTGGTCGTTTCTCAGCATATCCGTCCCACAAGGCTAATCCGGGTGATTGCCGCAATGTAGAATGATTGCATGGTACGTCAGGACTTGTTTTTAAATCTATGGGCTCACTAACTTCATGTAGGTCAGCATTGGTCTTTGCCATCCAAGCATGGCTGAATGAGACTCCAACGCAAGTGGCAAGCGGAAAGCAACCAGCATATTTCTCCATTGCCATGGGCGGTGCGTTCTACCATACTGCCCTTATTCATTGTGTTGCATTTAGCTGACTTTCAACTGTAGCAATGTCGGTGGTTGTTGTGAGTAAATACATATAAAACACGAGGGTCTACCTGGATACTGAGTTCTACCTTTCCAGACATATCTTCCCATGTTCATGGCGCCTCGTGAATCTACAGGAACGGAAGCTCCCCCACCACACGCAGCATAACGGCTGGAAAGAAGGTGATGCTCGATTGGGGATGATATATCCATTGTATTGTGAGAGGGGCCGTACAATTACTATCTGCTTACCTTGGATCCAAAGGTAATGCTAACCAATAATGTGATAATATTGAATATAAGCAATGAATGCTATTCAGAAAGTCATAGCAAATCTATTAGTTCTGGTTGGTACTAAAGATATGGTTGGCGTTAACGCTCATTTCGGCATAACACCGGATTGAGGCATATACGCCATTGTGTTGGGTGGGTAGCACTATCACATTCCGTGACACTTGTTCTTCTTTTTCCGCCCAAAAAGTGTCTATTCCAAACTATTTGTTTCCAATAAACCTGACCATAGGGGCTCCCAAAAGAAACTAAGAAAATCCTAGTTTTATTCAAACCTCCAAGCTTCAATATATGCGAAGGATGCTTTTCCGAGATCGGCTACACAATTTACACAATTCATAAACGTGATTCTACTATTATGATAGTTCATTAGTTGAGACAGTTAGCATTTAAAGAACAGAAAGTCCTCATTGCTTGTCCAGTTGCAACCAGCGGTTTTTCAAAATGCTCAGTTACTTGCTGCAGGAACACATACCGTATTAATCTGATGTTTTCGTGCCCAGACCAACCCCTCTCTGGCGGTAGTAATTGTGCTCCCTTTGTTCAAGATGAAGCTCCTTCTCTGGACGGGACTAGCCACATGTTTCGTAGTATGGCTGTGCATACAGTATATTTACATCTATATGCACCTACAATATGCCAGCAGACCCCGCTTTATTCCCCCCAATATTGCCACACCCCCTACTACGTTTAAGGTGTAGCTAAATGTATTATGATTGAGCTCAGAAAATGCAGCTTCATAGCAGCAGCAGATCCAAACAATTTATCCTCCCCTGAATTTTCAGTTTAGCTAACCTCAAGTTCTAGGTTGGCTTGATTCTTGTAGAGCCACCAAGGTTGTCCTATACTTTTTTTCTATATCCTTCAGATCCTCCCTTAAGCCTTGTGCTCACTGGAGGCCTCACGGGGGGGATATTGAGCCCCGCTGGAGACCTTGCAGGAGAGTCTTACTACTGGAGGCCTTGCTGGGAAAACATGTATTGCCTAGATGATTGGTACTCAAATTTAGATTCTGGGCTAAACAATCGAAATAATAGCTTCAGTACATTTATTAATGAGTTGCCCGGGGCATGACTCATCAACCAGACTAATCCGTCCCCAGAGGTACGATCTTTACTAGTCCGGCTTGGGTCTTTACTAACACCAACGTGATACGTTCTACAACACATCCCTTATCCACTGCATTTTGTTTGGCCGAACTTCCAACTGTATAGCAATGTCGTGGCTGCTGTGAGTACCTAATGCATAAGCACGACCAGACTAGATATACCCATTATATTGGAGGTTAAGAGAGGCGTAGGATATGCTTACCTTGGATTCAACTAACCAATCATGTGATAATATTGCATATAAGCAGCAATCAAGGCTATTGAGAAAGTCAGTGTACTACTACTTCGCAAATCTATGAAATATACAGAGTATGACAGTGCAACCAGACTAGAGTATGACCAGATTAAGGCATAATGCTAGTATGCTTTTGCGTTTATGTAGTACTCACCGAGAACACTCTAGTATGCTCTTGGGCAACAGGTAGGTTACTAAGTGGAAGACGGATATTTTAGGTTAATACAGCAGCGATCAGCACAATCGCGATATACAGAACCTTGACAGGTGCACAGAGTGTTGCGGCAATATTGAACCTCATCAGCACGGCACATTTCCTGTGAGGTCCGATATACGGAGTAGCTGGCAGTGTAGTCTGGTTGTGCTATGTACCTTGAGCTTGAGTTTCTTCTGTAGGGCGTAGACCGATAAAGGAGTAGGCCCAGATGCAATTAGCCTGTCCACTAGTCCCTTCTCGACAGCCCGCCACCTGCCGCCGCCCAGACTATGCCACCGCTTTCTCCTGACTCCCAACTACTCTTACCTTTTCGCTTATAACCTGCTCTCTTCTCACACCCACTGCACATCACATCACTCTCCTCCCACACCTGTTCACATCTGCTCTCCACAGCAGTTTCTACTGAATTTACAGCTTAGATCGCACTGAAGCTTTTAAAACCCCCTCGTTACCTGAGAACACAACAGAAACTTCATCTCCCACAGCCTACCCCTTCATTACTTTGTTTATGTCCATCGAAAATCTCAAGATTAATGGTATGTCTTATCCATGTTCTTTTAACAATATCTTCGTTCTCCTGGGTTACATCAGAAGCTCCTCTCCCCAAATCTTCCCTTTGCCTCAAAAACTCTTTGTTCCCCATGCTGCACCTTCAACCCATCTTCTTTGAGGTGTCTTAAAGCTTCTCGAAGGTGGGTTGCGGGGAGCGACACTTGGTACCCCTCTTATTTTGGGAGTCTCCTTTCACAAGTACTAACGACATCTCAACAGATCCTTTCGCCGACGACGTTGGTGATACTCCCGCTAAAAATTACGTCCATATCCGTATTCAACGTAAGTGAAAATCCTCTCTCCCTATTCTCAGCCCTCATTGAGAGAACGTATACGGCAATCTAACGCTGCTATTTCTATAATAGAGCGCAACGGTCGCAAGACGTTGACGACTGTTCAAGGCTTATCTAAGGACTACAGCCCTAAGGCCCTCCTCAAAGCCTTCAAAAAGGAATATGGTATTGCGCCTATTTTTCTGCAATTTTTCGAAGACCATTTTACTAACTGACCTTAGCATGCAATGGCACCATCATCCAGGACCCTGATATGGGAGAGGTGATCCAGCTTCAAGGTGATCATCGTACTAAAGTCATGGAATTCCTCACCGATAAGAGCAAGGACAAGATGGGCAAGTACGCCCTTGCCAAGGATATGATCAAGGTATGTCTCATCGTGACGTTGCAACAAGACCTCCGCTTGAAGATTCATACTTACTCATCCTGTCACAGATCCACGGTTTCTAGAGAACCGTCACCACTATGTTACCAGCATTACAGTCTGGTAGCAGCGAGAGGAGGGTTAATCTACGCCACCCCCTCATCATCACCATCAACCTCTCCGGAATTGAAAAAAAAAACTCGAAGTCACGTAATTTCTCCGAATAGTCCACGGAGAGTTACTCTCGTTATTTGGGTTCTTGGTTTCCGTTTTGGATGTGGTTCTTAGGGTTTTGAATTGCAACTGTTTCATTGTGGTGTTAAGTTTCTTGTAATTGTTCTTCGTCGCTTGGCGATTCAGTCTTCTGGCGCACATAGGGCTGGAGGCGAATTGTTCGTTTGCATTCTAAGAGGTCAAGCTGCCCCTTGGGCTATGCTCATGACATGTATGGCACGGATATGGGCGGTGTTGGAGTTTTAGAATGGCAATTAATCTAGTCTTTATCACATGGTAATTTCCCAAAGTAAAATACTAGTAAAAACGTATCTGCTTGTATGGAGTTTTGTTTAGACTCCTCATGACGAGTTATTGAATTGTACCTCCTGATAGTACTCGCCAAACTTCAATTTCCTCTAACCACAGATTTATCTTCCCTGATGGCAACAGCCTATGGGGCACCGAATATACCTACCAACTGACACCTCGATACTACTACAGACATCTCGGTATATTCTGGCGAAGATGCTCTAAAGTCACTTGCTCAGCTTTTGTTTACGGCAATCTTGCTACGTCGTACTAGGTCCAAGAGTATGTTTGTGCAGTTGAAGCAATTCCAAAGACTCCCAGTCTCCCCGTTTCAGAGGCGAACAAGATGTCAAGGAAATCATGGTTGAAATAGAACCTATGGCGAGAGAGCAGAAATGGCTGAAGGATGCAGAGGGGGGGGCCAAGTTACGAGACATATGTATGTATTATCCCGTTTTCTTTGGTAGAATTAGCTCCCAGAGAGCTCAAAAGTCGGGTGACGGGCGGATCAACTTAGAGTAGATCAGTTACGGTAGGTCTGGAAATTTGGAATGCCGTGTAACGTTGTAACAATCCGGGAGGACGCTGCAATCTTGAACCGAACCGAACGGTCTGTCGCATAGTAGTTAAAATAAAAGGAACAAGGAAATTTGAAAACCAATAGGGCTTTTCTGAGGATAGTTACTAGTGACGGTCGCTCTCCATGGGCTTGTTATTTTGTTCTCTTCTTGCTTGTTGTAGACAATTGTAAGGGGGGGGGGGGTGCGCAAAATGGAACACCGCTGGGTATGAAATTGCAGCATATATGTAATTCATAAAGGAAGAAGGAAAGATGCCCGTTGTGGTACGTCGTTGCTTGCGTTGCTATGTTGAACTTTTGTATAGAAAAATTCGAGTAGTACGGTTGTTTTTGCAACAATCAGCAACAAGTTCACATCATTTAGGGGTATTCAAATCAAGATCTTATTATGATTTTTGCATGTCCAGCTCGGTCTGTCTGATCGTAATATAGCAAGCAGTACAGGCCCGCATGGCAAAAAGTACGTCAGAAGCTCGCAACTACTCTTTTTCAGTAAGTTAGATTCACTTTGAATATGCAGCGATCCCTTATGTATGAGTTGCCTTACATTACCTTTTACCTTTTCTCCTCGGCTCAATCAACAATTAGAATCAAATACTTACAAGGGCTTTTGTCTTTTTCTCCTCTCTTATAGACATCTGAATTTGTCTACAGAAGTATCAAGAGATATTTCTCCACAATTAGATAAGCTCCCATCTATGTAGTTCTAGAACCACATCTCGAAAGAAATAAGTGTTATTTCAACATTGGTACCGTGAAACAACAAACCCCAAACATACAGTTGTCAAAGTAAGTAACCTTAACCAATGGATGTATGACGGATCTCACAAGCGCCCAGAAAGGAGTAGATAAAGGAGATGACATAAGAAGCAAGGAAAAAAACAACGAGACCAAAAAAGCAACCCCATATACACCCTGGTGCAAACCGCCCCTAAATATACTCCTCATCCCTAATAATAATAAAAATGTAAGGGTAATGAATGTGTGGTGTGTGATGTGGATGCTTGGGAGTAGCAATGTGCAAGCAAAGTCCGGAATCAAGAAATATGAAAACATTCAAATAAGAAACTCGGAGCTGTATGTAAAGTCATGCACGTCGCAGGTGCTCTCCTGCCCTCCGTCTGGGGTACAGCAAGCATGCAAGCAAGCAAGCACCAAGTATCAAACATCAAACATCAAGCGTGACATTGGCCGCCCTCCTTCATTTTGGCTACGTAGGCCTGTAGAGTGGGTTTCACATTGGTATATTTGCTGCTTCGTCAAAAGCCACGGCTGCAGCTGGTGGTGCCACCTACCATCCCGCTTTACCCCTCAGCTCTGCCTCCTCCGCCTCATTCCACGGACTCTCATCCCCCATCATACCAATCCCCAGATGCGTACCCAACCCATTCCCACTGCTTCCCCTTGTTTTTCCGGGACTAGTTTTCCCCTTCAAACTAATGTTTCCGATTCCAACTGTCTCCCCGCTTCTACTTCCACCTCGCTGCCTTTGATGCTTTCCCACGTCCCAGGCTACTACACTGCCACTCGAAGACCCACTAGTTGAATTAGAGCTCTGCCGCCTGGAGGCAGGCGGTCGGTCTCGGTCACCGCGAAGCATCATACCTAGCCCAGCTAACCCATTGCCAGTGTTTTGATGATGGTGGATAGTATTCCCGTCTAAGCTCACCATAAACTCGTCTGGAGGCGTGCTCAGCTCGCTGCTGTCCTCTTCAAGTTCAGCGGGAGGCGCAGCAACGACCATGACATCATCTACGACCCGTTTATTGCCATTGTTATTGTTGCCATTGTTGCGGGCAGGAAGTAATGGTGGGGGTAAAGGCCTGCGCTTAGGAACCGCAATAGGCGCTGTGTGTTTCGCAGGTGGTGGGGGAATTTCTGGTGGCGGTAGCGCGTAATTGGGAGAATGGTGTACGTGAATTGTAGGAGCATGTTGTAGCTGACTGGTGCTATTATTTGGCTGAGTACCATTCCTAAAGAACCCTTCTATAGATGTAGGAGAGGTTGGTGCATTATTATTGGCATTGGCTTCCGTCTTGCCCTTATACCACTTCGTAACGGCAGCAACGCCCTTGTTGATAGCATTATTTATAGCGGGCTTTGCTCCTGGACTCGAATTTTGTTGGTTAAACACAACAGAGAGATTGGTGTTTGTGCGACTGCTCATTGGGGAGATGCTAGAGTTCGTAGATGTCTGCGCCCCTCCGCCATATATATTAGGGGGAGTTGAAGGAACTAGGGTGCTGGAGGATGATGTGGTTGAGAGAGACTGTGATCTTGAATGTCTTGGAGGAGCCCTCTGCTCAGCACTCATAGGCCCCTCCATTGCTAGATGAAACTCATCCTGACTCTCCCCTTCTTCCCCAATTGACAAATTAGAAGTTTTTGCTGATGGGAGTGTGGGTATTGGACTTGATGGTGACCCAACTGGTGTGCCTCTCGGTGAGCTAGACATAGACGCCGACCTAGACCTGTCAATAGTAGCCTTCACCTGTGACTTCGCTGCTCCCTTGTCAGTCTCTGTATGAGTAATGTCTCTTACGGCTGTGACGTTTACTGCCTCAGTGCTCACGAGCGGCTGGGGGGCAGTGAGCTGTGTAAATGAGGACGTCCTCATTGACTTTGGCTTCCTGTGAGCCCTGTGAGTGAGTCCACTAGACGTATCACTCGAGATATCTGTGACACTAATAGAGGAAGAGGCTTGTTTTTTATAATCAGAAGACAACGATGCCAGATTAGGCATACTCAGAGATTTTGCATCTGGCGGTCCAGTAACTAATTCATCGATAGCTGACTCGTTATCAATATTTTCTGTGGAGAGAGCAGGCTGTGAAGCTGACGGTTCTGCAGTGGAAGGCTTTGGCTGCCTCCATATACCGCCCCGGTAAGTCTGATTGATAGTGTCTGTAAAGGGCAAATCATCGAAATGAGGGTATACCAATGTTTCCTCTATGACCTCACGAACGCGATTCTCAATGAGTCGCAGAATAGGCCCGTATGTAATGCTCCTTTGGCTAATTATAGGCTCAATACTGAGCTCCATCTTCGGCATAGTCTCAAAGGCTACCCATATCCTGTTACTTGGAGGCGGCTTGATCCGTACCAATATTTTACCTTCCAACCTCTTAAGTACTGCTGCGAGCCTGAGGTCCACCTCTCTCGTCTTGAAGCGAGTGCCTAGATCTACCCGCGCCGCAGTAAAAATCTCCTGCAAGCGGCCGTTAATAAATTGATATATAGGTAGGTGGTGGGAGAAATTGGAGACTAACAATGTTGAAACCTCCGGTATAGCTAACATTTGCCTCCACAGTAGTTTCCCCATTGACATTCAGCTCCCTGAGCTTAGGATTCGTGATAAATGGAGCACTTTCTCCCACATCCACTTTCTGAATGACTACATCAGACAGAAAAGTTGGCTTCTTGACCCTCGCAATCTTCTTGTCGATCTTATTTTTGAAAAACCTCTCTAGATCTGGTGTCTTGTACAGTGTGAGAAATAGCCTCCCAAGTATAGCATTTATCCATTTTGTCTGATACTGTTCCTCCGAAGAATACAGGGTTTGAACCAGTAGCCTAAGATGCGCTGGATCGAAGCCCAAGGGAGATGGTGGGGTTGGCTCCATTGTGGAATCATCCTCTGATGCTCTTTCCTGACACCGCAGTAGTGCAAAATAGAAATCCTCCTTCTCTGAGCAATTCTCTGAAAATAGGTAAAATGGCTTGCTGAGTGACGCAAGATCATGTTTCAACGCTGGCTCGACATCCCTCCTTGTCAAACAAATAGCATTGCGACGTATATAAAGTTCTCCCTCGGGTATCTTTTCTCCTCCGCCGTAGATACTGACACTGTGATGGCTAAGTGATATAACATGTCGCACCTGAAGCTGCTCGGAGTCGTCGTACAGCATAAGATGTCCATGCCTAAGCCCCACGGTGATACGTCAGTCTGACTGAACAGTTCATTCCAAACCCCCCAGATCATACCTCAGCACCACGTAGAAGACGTTGGCCGCCCTCTTCTTCTTCGGTGCTCCATTTGCATCCCCCTTTCCTCCATTCCCCTTCCGATTAAATATCGACCCAACTACCGTTTGATACATGCTCTGGCTTGGCTCCTCTCCCTTAATGCTTGTCGCACCCATGGGTGTAATCCTTTCTGGTGGCTTTCCATTTATTCCACCCGGTGTCCACTCTCTTGTAACAGCAAAGTATCCCGCTGCATCATCTTGCTCACTCTTCAGCCTGTCTAGTGTCTTCTCGTCGTTGGTCTTGACGATACCGGCAGCTTCATCGGCCGAGGTGATAAGACTCTCTTGTTTATGAACTACCGGTGAAGTGTGGTAGAAGAAGGCGAGGCTGGCGGCTGCTAGAAGTGGGAGGAAGGTAAGGCCCCCGAAGACGTAAATGACCAGGAAGGCGAGAAAGCCCATTACATGTGCTGGAGCAACAAGCTGAGTTTCCGTTCACGCAGCTTGCAACAAAAAAAACGCTACCGGCGGCGTGAACACAAAGCAAAAGATAAAGCTCCAATCACGATGTTAACATAGTCGTCCCCTGGATGGGCGTCGATTTGTTGAGGAGTGGCTTTGATAAAGCTGTTTGTTAAGTTGTGAGCTATGCAGGCAAATATGTTGAGCAGTAGAAGACTCAGATGTCCGGCTCCAAGCAGTAGAAGACTCAGATGTCCGGCTCCAGTCAGAGCGCAAGGTACAGACAAGTGACGGAGGTGCACTGTCGTTTTCGAGTAATACGTTTGTTTCGTTTCCTGGTTTATTACTTTGAGACACGGAGGATGCATATATGACTTTAAACCCTCAGATGAGGTGCTGGTATGCAAGTACTCTACATATAGTATTCAAAAGTATCCAAGCTCAACAATTCAGCCTTTACTAGTGCCACGATCTGCAACGCGGGCGCGAGACGTGGTGAGTAAGCGAATGGAACAGGCCGTACGGTACCTACTGACTAACTACCTTCTCCACTTGAAGTCAGATCACAACTCCCACAATGATCTCCAATCCCAGCCTGCCTGAGAGCATATACAACCCATCATAACAATAAGAGCCCTAGGTACGTCGAGTTTTACAAGTAGGCGAGGTACTCAATTGTTAATCAACATCCTTCAGTCTAGATTTTACCAATCCAAATCCAAATCTTCCAGGGCTTTGATAGCTTGCCCTATACTCTGCCTATCCGCTTCTAATATTCCCGCCTGCCTTACCCGCGAGTAAAACACGGGGCAATCCTTTGAGTCGCACGGAATCTCCTCGACCGGAGTCAAACCCGCACAAGACCGGCATATTGCACGGAAATCTGCGTTTCTTTTCTCCGATTTTTTCAGTTGAGTTCTCAGATTATAAACAGATGTATCTCGATCCATCATGCATTCGGTGCAGACAGCTACCGAGGGATCAAATGGACATGTTAGTGGGCAGGACGCACCCAGAAGGGGCGGTGTGTAGCTTTCAACTTACAAGAACCTTGAACGTCCACCTTCCCCTTACAAACCAAACATGTCGAAGACTTCATATAAGACTCTAATATGGACTTTTTACTATTTCCGACGGCCCCATTGATTACTTTGACATTCTCCACCCTCATGATTTTCCGTATCTTTGGCATTTCGTTATACCATGCTCGAATATCTGCCCCAACAAGGTTCAAGATGCGCTCCAATGGCGGTATAAGGTTTTTCGTGATGTAGTATTCGGCATCGAGGCGATGGTGTGCATTGTAAAGTAAGGTTTCTGGGGTAACAGTACGATCAATAAGCCTTGACCCTGGTGCACCTGCGATGACCACGTATGGCACCCGTTCGCCATACTGGGGTTCTGCTCTGTGATCCTCCTCCATCCTCTCGGCACTGATCTTTGCGCCAGCTGGTAGTGTTCCATTCTCGCTATATTCTAGTCAGTGGTTGAGACGTCGTGATAGATAGGTAGGTCAATATTGGCCTCACCTGTACATCCCCATCTTCACCTCCTTTGCAAAACAAAAGTCTTGGATGGAAACTTTCCCACTCATAATCTTGCTACATTGCCTCTGAAAGTATTCCTTTACCTGTGACAAGTCAGACGTTCTGAAGAGGATCTTCAGAACAGTTTCCTCAATCTTCTGCTGCGCTGGAGTACCATCCCTGCGTACAGTTTCAATTCCTTTTGCATCAAAATCCGGCTCCTTTTGGTTTCGATGCTCATACTTAAAACCGACATAGCGCTTTTTTGCTAGTAATATGCAAGGATGATATACTTTTTCGAATTTCAGCTTGACAGGCTTGGGGTTCATTGACGTGATAGTTTTGGCAATATCTTCCCCAATATCAAAAGCTTCGGCTCGTGCCCGGCCAGGGAGATAAATAAAAAGAGAGTCAGTATCTCCATAAACAACTTCCGCACCCCATTTTGGTTTCGAGTGTATCAATTCGATAGCCTGAAGACAGTGAGCGGGTTTCACAGGATGTAGAGAGCATAGGAACATACTTTCTCTAGTGTCTCCCTGCCTGTTTGTACAATGCTATCTGCAATTTCCGCACACGGCATTCTCCCAGACATGGTCGCCCCGGTATATCCATAGGTAACATTAGCAACCAACTTCAGTGCTAATTGCCTATTGTTCAGTAGCTGTTGGAGGGTTTTGTCGTCCTTATCCCTCTTCATTCCATTCTTCACCATAATGCGAGTCTCCAAAAGCTCTGCCAGCATTTTTGCCAAAAGTGATTTCCGAAGTTCTTGTTTGACGTACATGATGCCATTTGGGGCAACTAATATATTCCAGTCAGAAAGAGCTCTAGTGAAATGGGCATAGTCACATACCTCGAACATAGTCCTTCAATAGTTCTAATACTCTCGGCTTTCTATCATAATTGGTAAAACCCATCTTATTTTGCCCTCTCCAACTTGTCACCCTTCCCAAAAAGGTCGAGTAGCAATAATTATAGGCAATCATCAAGGATGGGTATAGTGACTGGAAGTCAAGGACTACTAGAGGGGATGTGTAAAAGGCGGATTGAGGCTCCATGACAAGAGGAAGGCATTCGAGGGCATTTTGTGTGCCGACCTGATCGGAGCGTCAGCATATGGAAGCCAGTCATCTAGTTCGGTAACTGACTTGTTTCTTACTTGGCGATACCATCATGAACCCTTCAGGCTTTCCAATCCTGAACATCATCGACTCGACCTTGAATTGGGAGCCACGACCATAAACAGACTGGAAATCAATTCCTAAAAGGCGAGCCTGTTCACTATACCAGCCAGTATCAGAATATTATCTCCACCTTCAGGACCAAAATTTACCTACCTAGTTCTCACAACCAATTCATTGGCTTCTAGAATATCCAAATCTAGCTGTACTCTCAAAACAAAATAATTTAACAACCTGTTTAGATGTCTGACTCTCCCACTTTTGTACCACGTTGTGAGGTCCTTATGGTTGTAATGCGGAATTCTATGTCTAGTTGTGAGCTTCTCTAATTAAAAGTATTTATGAAATACAACGGATAATTACCTCTTATGGAGTACATGAAATACAATATTTTCCATTGTATATTGAGACAAATTCAGCTCTCCTCGCATCGCTCGCCATATATTGATTATGTGCCTGCCGGTGATTTTGATAGCCGCCGTGGTATTAAAACCCCAATTATCCGCCTCTTTTCCAAATCGACCATGGGATTGGGACCTCATCCGTGAGAACTCTTCCGTGAGATTATATTCTATTGGCCCCTATAAGAATATATGCAATCCTTTCCTTTAAGTAGAGCAGCAACTTACCATATTTGCACTTTGCTCTTTCTATTATATAACCCCAACTTGCATTGTGAATTTCGTAGCCAGTGAGAATATCGGGGTCTAAATCCCTCACTATATCCACCAATCTCGTAATCAAATCGAGCTCGGAATATTCTTCTTCAACCGTGACTCTAACCATTCTCCTTAGCTTCTCGACCACGCTTTCTTGCTCAGCAAGGACGAGTATCCCAACATGATATCCTTCCTTAATTCCATTGCTCTTCAGTTGCTCGTTATTGGACTGAATGCACCAAAATATGCAAGCTATTTCGTCTTGTGCAGGATCAGGGAATAGGGATCCCCTAGTGTTAACATGAACCTCCAAGCTCATTATGCTCATGTGTTGCGCCTCATGCTCAACGGCAGCCGACTTCCGGCGCTGGGAATATTTAAAACCATGCCGATTTCTCTGAGTGGGCCCTTCAATCTATTGAGTAAATATATTAGTATATACGACTAATAAACTTTTCAGTAATCTGAAATACCTGTGATAAAAATTGCGCTTCAGACACCACCGCTATTTTGTCCCTCTTGGCAACTTGTTCAGCAAGCCACTGATCAGTTTCTGCCCGGATAGGTGGAGGTTGTAGGATCTCCCAGACCCTCATAGTTGGTAGAGGCTTCTGGTTGGGTTTTTGTACCCTCAAGGCAGTTGAGCTGTCGCCGGAGGGATCGAAATCGGGCAAAAATGGTACCGTAGTAGATTGCAGCCTAAACTCCCTCCCAGCGTATTCTCTCGGCCGAGGGGGGACATCTTTCTCATTTGAATAATATGCATCCTGATATACCTTTTGGGACATCCCCAGGCTATCAAAGGTCAATTCAAGCTCAGCATTCGACGGCGCTAGCTGATCATAGAGGAAAGTAGTATAGGGTGACATAGATCCAAATGCCTCTTCAATCTTGGAAGATATTGATTTTATTCGCTGATCTGAACATATGTTAAACAATTCAAATATCGAAATATGTAATGGATATGAGCAACTGACCACTAATAGAGCCTACGTTAGTGACATTATTGTCGCTAAAGAGGAAAGAGGCGCTTAGGTGTGATGATTGATTTGAGCTTCCCAACGGTATTAGCTCTCCTACTCGACTTTTTGGAGAAGCTCTCTCTTGTGATAACCGCAGTATTGTACTGCGGTCAGGCAATTTGATCACTGGATAGCCTGTCGGTGATAACTGCGACCTCTGACCCGAGGAGCAAGCATTGGGTATCTTTTCTCGAAAGCTCCTGCCTTGATTAACTATGGGGTTTGGTGCAGGAGAGGAAAGATCAATTCTCCTTAGTTTCAAAGGTGTTGGATTCGGATCGACTAACGAGGCAAGGCGCTTTGGGGCAGTATTACTAAAGAACTCGATTGGTACATCAAAATCATCGTCATCCATGGGAACCTCGTCTGTAGAATGCTGATTTCCAATTGCAATGCGCCTTTCAGAAGGGGTAGGTATTGAGGGGTTTCTATCTTGCTTCAAATTCGTAGCCACGTCCACTTTTTGATCCACATCCGGAGCAGGCTCATCCCCCTCCTCTACTCCAAAATCATCGAGATCCTCTGATGCTGTAGCTTTAGCTTCTTCTTCAGCCTCTGCAACAACCTGATTAATCAGGGCTTCGTCAATCTCAACCTCTTCCTCGAGCTTCTGCTTTTGTTCTGCAGCGGTTCCAACGAATACCCCATATTCTGACTGATTCTCGGGAAAAAAGTCCTTCACGCTATCCACTACGGTCCGCACCAAACCCTCGAACGGTTTTCGTCTAACAAAGCAGTCGAACCCTGAAAATGGTTTATCTGCACGCCTTCTCTCTTCATCAATGATGTCATTGATCTTTTCCATATACTCCTCCTCATGGATCCATTTTGCATTAATGTCCCGGGCACTCGAAGACATCGAGGGAACGTCTTCCATGGCTCGTCCTGCCAGCCCTCGACGCCTGGCATCGTCTCTCCATAGCTCCGCTAAGCTGTGAACAAACTTCATATCCGCGGGAAGCGGGTTTAAACGTTCAATAAAATCATGATGTAGAAGGCGAGGTGATATCTGTCTTTGATTGAGTAGATCTTGAATTTGCACATCTACCTCCAGGGCACAATGCGATAACCGAGGGAATTCGTCTTCCGACAGAAACATGTCTTGGGATATAGTTTCGTCATTCCAGAGAGCATCCGGTCCAACTTCTTCAGCAGAAGGCACAGGAGTTCGAAACTTGACTTTCTCGCAGTCCACAAAACCACATCCGTACAAGTTGAAATCAATCATAAAGGCTAGGATATATGGTATATGTGCCTCATATGGCTGGAAGCATTGCTTCCCAACAGCTCCACCCCGTAAGAGATCTGCCAATCGGGTCATACGAGATGGATTTAAGAGATAAATTTTGAGATAGAGCTTGTAGCCAACATGAAAACCGTAGAAAGGGACTCCCTTGCAGAGCGTTATCCTAGCCACATATGGGTCACGCCTTTCAGATCTATATGCTACGGCCATAGCACGGTCAATGCCTACATGTAGCCGGCGGATATATGCGTCGACTGTCAACAAACGAAACCATGAATCAGCATGTAAAATCCAAACTCTTAGAGAAATGTGTAGTTACCCTCATCCGGCACCAGGCTTCCTGTGTATTCAACATACAAGTACGGGAAGACACCATGTACGTGAGTACACACTTTCTGGCCAGTCTCTGTGGCGCCATAAATTCTTATAACTGGAACAGACCGTGGGGCTTGCCCAGGTCTTATAGATGGTAGAAGGGGGTCAAGGGGCGAAGGCCTGGCTTGATAACTGTCGATATTGTTCAAGCGCACCCTGAAAGACATGTTATGAGCATGAACTGAGGCCTCGATATTGCTGCTGCTGCAAAACTTGTCTTCGTTATATATCAATGCCAAAAAAAAGGAAGCTACTCGTATCCCTCCTCTCAAACATGAATGTTAGTACTGAATCGAAAACCATAAGAGGGCATTGTAATTTATTTGGCAATTTGAGCTGCTGTTGGGAAACGCGTTTCTTGCCTCGAGAAGACTTGGCGCGGCTTCTACCAGTTAGTTAGATTCGCCCTTACTCTCTGTTCTGATAGCTAACAATGATTACGTAAGATTTGACTCTGTTCTAGGTTGCCAACTTATAGCTCCCAAATCTCACTCAAATACAACTCCATCCACAATGTCAAAGCCCAAAGGGAAAGCGCCTGTTAGAGAGAAGAACGAATATATACCCCAGTTCATTTCCAAAAAACCGTTTTACATTGATGATGACGTTGAAGGAGATTATCGTACGTGACGAATTCCCAGTGCCCATAGCTCCTCACGTACCTAACTAACCGGAAAATAGTTGAGCATCAACGTCTTCAGGGCAAGAAGGATCAAGATCTAGCCAGTGCACAATGGTACGAGCGCGGAAAGCGCGCTGGACCCGCTGCAACCAAATACAGGAAGGGGGCATGCGAGAATTGTGGAGCAATGACGCACAAGACAAAAGAGTGCCTGTCACGCCCGCGAAAACTAGGAGCCAAGTGGACTGGAAGAGACATCCAGGCCGATGAGATTGTTCAACAGGTAGAACTTGGGTGGGATGGGAAGCGCGATAGGTGGAATGGCTACGATCCGAAGGAGCACGACCAGGTGGTGGAAGAATACCAGAGATTAGAAGAATTGAGGCGGAAGGAGAAAGAGAGTGAGATGCAGGGAAAGGGCAAGGGAAGGAGTGAGGATGAGGATGAGGAAGACGGAGATAATGACGACAAGTATGCTGAGGAATTAGGAATATCTAGACAAACTTTTGATGCTGCAAATCGTATAAGTACAAGAAATCTCCGAATAAGAGAGGACACAGCAAAATATCTCTTGAATCTCGACCTTAACTCAGCAAAGTATGATCCGAAAACGAGGACAATGGTCAACAGTACAGATGCCGATAATTCTTCCGAATTACTTGCGGAGGAGAACTTCATGAGGTCGTCAGGAGATGCTGCCGAATTTGAGAAGATGCAGAAACTTGCTTGGGAGAGCCGGGAACGTGGGGATAAGGTTAAAATGCATTTACAAGCCAATCCCACGGAAGGTGAACTGTACAGGAAGATTCAGTTACAAGAGCATGAGCAGAAGAAGGCCGAGGAGAAAGAGAAATTGCTGGAAAAGTATGGTGGAGCTGAACATCTGAACACTGTACCTTTGGAAAAGGATGTGGTTGAATCAGAGACCTATGTCGAATACACCCCAAGTGGTGAGATCAAAGGACGGGACAATACAGCGGCGAAATCAAAATATGTGGAGGATAAATTCTATGGGAACCATACATCAGTGTGGGGCTCATGGTGGAAGAATTTCCAGTGGGGTTATACCTGTTGCCACTCGGTGATCAAGAAAAGTTACTGTACTGGCTTTGAGGGAATCAAGGCCAACGAAGAGGCCGAAGCATTGCGAACTGGCCGTATGAATGATGTTCATAAGATAGAATATCACCCGAGTAGCAAAGAGGAAGAGAAGCCTAGAGACTCAAGCGATAGGCAACCGACCTCGTTCCAAAAGGATTCGGCGGATAAGGTGGGCGGAGATGAAAAACATGACAAAGCGAAAAGAAAACATATGGAAATGATAGGAGGAGTCACAGAGGAGGAAATGGAACGATATAGGAGGCAGAAAAGGGTGTTTGATGATCCTATGGCAGCATATATGGACAAGGACCCCTAACAGAGGGGCAGCTGCTTATATTATGCACGCGTCACATTACGTTTCATGCCCGTAAGAGTTTAGCCTCGTACCCGCAGGAGTCCTGTGATTTAGTTTTCGTTTATGTAATACTCACCGAGAGTTATCGATAGCGACGGTAATACTTAACGTGATACATGAGCATATACCAGATATGAACCCGACTTCGGCATTGGTAGAACTTCTAGATACCTACCATGATTTTCATAGCAACTGGGTCGAGCGCTTTGACCAGCCACCATCTCCTGTTGAGTTCCTTCAAATCATTAGACGAAACAGACCGGTGATAATATCAAATGGGTTCAGTCATTGGCCAGCTGTGGAAAAGTGGGATCCTAGCTACTTGAAAGACAAAATAACAGAAGATATAACAATTGCTCAAACGCCATTTGGGTAAGTGAGTGACATGAGAATAAGATTGTGCCATCAATCAAGAGCAGAGTCAATGCTAACTTCTCTATGTATCAGGAATGCGGACTCTGTCGTCAAGAACAATGAAGATGGTATAGAATATTTCGTCAAGCCTCACACAACCCAAGGCTCCTTCGCAGAATTACTTGACCATCTCCAGAATGATACCATAGAATCTTCTGATCCAGTCCAGTATGTACAGTCCCGTAAGTGCCCGCTATGACCACCCACTGTGCTCGGCTGCTAACCATACACATGCAAACAGAAGACGACAATTTACATGGAGAATATTCAACACTCCTGTCCGATATTGATGAGGAGATATCCTGGGCGTCAGTCCTGGGGACGCCAGATGCCATCAACCTCTGGATAGGGAATGGACGATCAACATCTGCCTTGCACAAGGACAACTATGAGAACCTTTACTGCGTATTATCTGGACTCAAAAGCTTCGTTCTAATTTCACCCCTTGAAGTCGCCTGTGTTCGGGAGCGAACCCTGCCCTCGGCAACTTATATGGCTGATGCTGATGGAGGATTTAAGATCGTCCCAGACGATCCTCCTTCTGATGTATCTTGTTGGCCGACCCTAGATCCTGACAACCCGGAGAAGTCTTCACCATTTTGGGATTTATGCAAACCATTGCGGGTAGATGTCCATCCTGGAGAGATACTCTATTTGCCTGCAATGTGGTGAGCTCCTTCCAATACTGTTTCATGAAGCTTGACTGACGTATTGAAAAGGTACCATAAAGTTTCACAAAAGTGTGCTCCAGGATCAATGTGTATTGCTGTTAATTACTGGTAAGTTTTAATCCTTCTGAATAGCTGGGCTTTATCAATTATACTGAGAGAGATGAAATAATAGGTACGACATGGACTACTCCGGCCCGTTCTACTCCTTATGCCAGTTTTTGAGGTCCAGTTCTCTCCTTCTGGCTAATGCGCATACTTCTACGTATTAAATGATAGTGTATATTTAAAGATGCTAACCATGAGATAAAGTGTCACTTTTGTATAACCTCTCAAGTTTTCTCGTGCAGATTCATACACAGAGACATCAACTGGATGAGAAATCCTACTGTGATATTGTGGACAGTGCTAAGTACACCTGAAATCAGTAGAAGTCATTGACTAGATGGGGTATTTTTGTGATGAGCCCGTGAGTGCAAATCAATTCGGAAACTACTACCGGAAAAAAAAGTGACATCACATGCAGACTTCCTACCTAGAGACTACATAACGTCCCTCATACTTGAACTAGTCTGGTTGTACTTGAACGCCAAAGCATATGAAAGGTTTCCATATCTATTGCTTAGTAGGAGTAAGAAGGTTCTGAATGTTACATACAGTACTTCGTTTTGCATTGGCAACGCCGTCGTTGAACTGAAACGGTCATTGCAACACCTCCAATTTTCTGTCAGTCTGGCGCACCAATAAGGAACCAAAGGGCCCAAGAATCTTCAGCGGCCATTTGAATGGCTTTCTTTGCGATGGCTTTGCCTGATGCCTTTTTTCCTTGGGTTTATTTGTGTGAGCTTAGCCGAATTCGCCTATCAATCTCCAGACCCTCATTCTATTTCTGCCGCTGGTTCGCGCCCTATTTGACCCAATGGAAACGATTTTGTGCGTCTACCAAAATTGAAAACAATATTTTAAGATACATAACCCCGCTTGACTGACTTGACGGCGGCAGCGTGCAGTGACAGGATGAGAAGAGCACTCTACTTTAGGGGTCCTATCTATGATGGAGGTGATGTTCATTGAAGGAGAAATGCATGAGAAAAAGCTCGCAAGATTGATTCTTCACAGCCATGGTTGATCATAATGATTATCCCCTGGCCTCAAATCCACAGGCGCAAGGCAGCACGGCGTGCGGAGACAAGTATAGCAAAACCAAGTGGCACCTAACTCGCGAGCTGTCTTAAGCTTATTATAATATTATAAACGCCATCTGCTCAGGTAATTCCGCAGCTCACGGAGCCCAAACGTGTCTGCCCTGTCGTTGTAAGCACTCTTGTCGCCCCGTATTAGGCTGGCCAACCCCTTGCCCTGCACTCTAAAATTCAGTTGTTCTATCGCGCGCCACCGTGCACATTCATAGGTAACTACTACAAGCCCAACCAGACTACAAGCCATCCACCTAATCTCTATTTTCCTATTTCATCACACAGAACGCCAATTTTCCCTCGCTGTTTCTATCAACAACTTAATTCCCAAAAACTTCGCTGAAAGCCTCAGCAGCTAACGCCAACACTTCCAACCGCGCCTGCTAGAACCTGGACGGAATCCCAGCTATAGTACCTTGGTTCCTAAGCCTCCAGCAGCCACCGCCAATCTAACCTACTCAACAGCCTTCGAAGAATCCAACATACCATGTCCGCTACACAATCCCTCAAGGTTCGAGAAAATTCAGCTAAATGAGATCGCTCTTGGTACTGA
The DNA here is from genome assembly GCA_015179025.1 of Terfezia claveryi. NCBI lineage: Eukaryota > Fungi > Ascomycota > Pezizomycetes > Pezizales > Pezizaceae > Terfezia > Terfezia claveryi. The sequence goes on along the minus strand of WHUX01000112.1, from coordinate 45,275 downwards.
TGCTTTATGTTTAGTGCGTCGTAACGGGTGATGGTGCTGTCGGTAAAGTGAGTTTCAATCATTACTGCCCCTTTCTCCCCACCGCTCATGCCGACCACGCCGAGCACCCCCAATTCCCTATCCTATGAGATCCGGCTTCTGACATCAGATTTACTATTCGTACAGACATGTCTCCTTATCAGCTACACCACGAATGCATTTCCTGGAGAATACATCCCTACTGTGTGAGTTTCAGCCCAAAAGCCCCACAATCACCCCAGGCCGGATCTAGTTCCCGGAGACAATACGTACTAAGGCTCTTTAGATTCGATAACTACTCTGCAAATGTCATGGTAGATGGTAAACCCATCAGCCTCGGTTTGTGGGATACTGCTGGTCAGGAAGATTATGACCGTCTCCGTCCTCTTTCTTATCCCCAGACCGATGTCTTTCTAGTATGCTTTTCGATCGTGAGCCCCCCGTCATTTGACAATGTTCTCTCGAAGGTAAGTGACATTCTATTCTCGTCAATATCACAACTTCTGATGAACATGTGATTTAGTGGTATCCTGAAATTTCCCACCACGCACCCGGCATCCCAATTATACTGGTTGGTACGAAGCTCGATCTCCGAGATGACCCCAAGACTCTCTCTCAATTACGAGAGAAAAAAATGTCTGCAATTACCTACCCTCAGGGAATGCAACGTGCCAAAGAAATTAAGGCCATACAGTAAGAGCCCTTTGTGGTTATGTACATTTGTTGGAATTTACTAAGATCAGTTACAGATATCTTGAATGCTCTGCCCTGACGCAGAAGGGTCTCAAGAACGTTTTTGATGCTGCAATAAGGTTTGTAGTGACAAGACAAGATTTCCAGGCAACATACTGACAATCCTATAGGGCAGTGCTAATGCCGGCTCAAATCCCTCAACGTAACGGTGGCAGGAAAGTGGGGAGGTGTACCCTCATCTAAGGGGGGCAACATTCCATTTCACGACGAGTCCATGGGAAGACATAATGACGCAGTAACACCTAGTAAAGAGGTGGTAGATTGTGTTGGTAGGCCCTGAAGCAAAAGGTCGACTGCTGTTCTCCATACAGGGACCTGGGAATTTTTTTTTTTTTTTTTTGGATGTTTTTTGCTTAACTACTTTTATTATTGTTAGTTACATACGGAATGCCGCCGCTCATACGTAGTTACACCTCCTGACGGCCCTCCAAGCCACAAAGCAATGTTCGGGGACCACGGCAGGCAACTATTGTGATACCTGGCAATATCTCTTTCATGATGTTGAATACTTTTTGATTTATATGTCCCTTTCTTCAGTTTGTTATTCTTATTGTGTGGACGGTGTTAATTTTTTTGTCATTATTCCTGCGATTATTGTGCTGATGTTTATTACGTAACCCTGACCTTCATTTTTCTGTCCTTGTGCAGCACAAAAATGTTGCTGAATTTGCGTTCATATGTTCAGATTGTCAGCCTGTCGGCCAGTCGTTTGCCATTGATGTGTTCTTGCTGAAAGTGTGAAATGTAAGAAGTTAGTGGAGAGATATAGAGTAGTTTATGAGGTACGGTGCAGAGAGGAAGTAAAAAGGGTATATCTAGTGTCAAGAGTACTTAAAGTATAATGCAGCCCTACAGGACCTACAGATGTACCGAAAATGGGTGTGGGGCAATAATGTGCCTGGGTATTTTGTTTTGGGTCAATTGGCGGATTTTGCCTAACATTTCGAAAGAATGACAGCGAGCAGTTTGTGGGGGGAGCTACTGAAATTGCCTTGATATGGTATCCCTCCCGTAATAAGTCTTAACTCGGCAATGCACCAAGGCCAGCACTAATCTCATCCACGCCCTTGGCCCCTACCCATTCCCTGGCTTCCCCTGCCTCTCCTTCCACTTCCTTTCCCGCCGCCTCGGCCTCCTCTTCTCATGTGCCCACTCCTGCCTCGACCACTTCCACGCCCCCGGTCTCTCCCACCCCTTCCTCCTTGCTCATCTTCATACCCATCATCCCATCCCACACCCGTTCCCACATCACCGTCGCCCTCCATTCGTGCCAGTCGGCTAGGATGTATCCCTTCGTTCCCATTATCCTCGGCACTTTTTGCCTGCTTCTCCAATTTCAGTTTCTCCTCCTCTTGCACCCTCCGTTTTCGCTCCTCGTTCAATTTCTCGTTTTTTACGGATAGTTTCTCTCTACGATCTTTTGAGGTACCTCCCCCTCCGACCCTACATAAAAATGTCCTTTTTCTCAGCACATCGAAAGACTATAAAAGCATGAATGGGGGGATGAACAAGAAAACCCAGAAGCATACGTTAACTCGACATTGATCTTCCTACCCCCCTTTCCATCATCTCCACCCTTCCCTCCTCCACCCTCATTAGGTTTATCCCCTTCAGCATAAAACGTGGAATGATGGAACTTCGCCAAGCAGGTCTTCATCCTGTCAAAGTTGTCAAATTCGAGAAATGCAAAACCCTTGCATTTCTTGGGATCTTCTTTGAGTGTTATGAGACGAACACTATTTGGCTTGACAGGAGCGAAATGCTTTTGTAGAGCTTCGGTAGTGGCATTATATGGGAGGTTTCCTGAAATTCATGCACGCGCGCATTAGCAATCTAAAACATGGGGGAGGTGGGCCTCTTCACCAATGAAAGCGATGAATCTGGCGTTTTTGCTGGAGCCTTCCTTCCCTTCAGCCCCCGTTTTAATTGTAGCATCCCCATTCTCATTTATATTGGTCTTTCTTCTTTTCTGATCTGGCTTCCCCTCCCCCTCCACGGCTTCCTTACTTCTCTCAGAAGAACCCTCCTCGCTTTTACTACCCCCCTTCCCAGCCTTCTTGCTATTCTTCACCATAGCTTTCCCCTTTTTTTCCATATCCTTTTTAGATGCCTTCGTCTCATCCTTCTCGACCGCAGCCCCATCCTCATCCTCCATCCCAACATCTTCTATTTTCCGCTTCCTGCTCTTGTTCCATCGGCTGTTGGATTTTTTCTTATCTTCCGAGGATTTGGGAGCTGCAGGCGACACAGCTGTCGGTGAGTTTGAAGCTGCAGCAATGATAGTTTCTGCCATTGTAAATGTGCGAAGAGTTTAGAACTATGTATTTACAATTAGAAAAATTTGTTCGACGACGAGTAAATCTTGGCATGAGAAGACTGTACACTAGTGGCTGCAACAACAATTCTATGCTCTACTGGTAGTGCTATGCAAAAGGGAGTGGGTCAACCACACACGAGGCTAGAAAGGTGGATAGGCTGGATAAGAGGATGGATACACCGGTAAACTGGATGGGAAGTTTGAAGGATATAATGAGGTTATTCATTAAGTAGATGCGGTGGGACTTAGTGTGGATTTAACTAAAGAAAACTGATGTGAGAAACTTCGCACACGCAGAGGACGGGATTAGTACTAAGTAAACATTTGATACTGATATTCATATCATGTTGATACCGAGAACACTTTCTAACATCCACTGGACTATTGCTTTTCCGAATATATATGGCACCTCAACCAAATATGTTCTTATTACATACACGTATATCATTCTGAGCAGAATAGTACTTCATTACTTTTGTAATTCCTCTGGCCCCCATATAAAGCCTCAAACCGTTCGTTACGCCCTTGCTAACAGTATACTGTACATATTGAATTTGAAATATAAGTACATACTTAAGGGCATCGTATTACATGTATGGACATATCTAACGCATGCTGAGGTGTGCACATAGGCAATGTATTTTTTTCCAGGGTTGTTATTAGCTAGTCTGGTTGGCATAGTTATTAGGTATCGCAGATCGTCTCATGTGGTTAGGGGTTAACTATGGAAAGGCGCAGAATTTCTTCGGACTCCAAATTATCGGCCGCAGTGATAGGCAAATTTAGCTACATACGTTATGCAGGGACATCTGGTTGGCACAACACTTCCACACCTTACTCGTGCCTAACAGGGGTTCCCCTTGGCGCCTTCGTTTTCACTCCGCCGCCAGCACTTTTCGCTCCTCTCAAGATGATAGTCTCGATTAGTCTCGAAGCCTTGGGAGTGATCTAGTCTGCCTCGAGTGCAGACCTTTAGTGGTAGTTAGAGAAAGGTGGTAGTAGCAACTACCTACTTCAAATGAGAACTTTGAGGACTGAAGGTAGTCTGGTTGGCACGACTGAAGGGTTCCATTTGATGAGGCCGATACCCGCCAGACTACACAGTCGGCCATTGGTCAGTCGATCTAAGAGATAGGGAAACTCCCGTTTTAGAATGCCTGATTAATGAGGTAATTCCTCGAAAGGGCAGCCGGTTAATATTCCGGCACCTTGATGTGAATTTTCGCAACTGAACCTGGAGTCTTAGTCTCGATCAGACCTCGTAGAGGAGACTGTCTCCTCTGGGACATGCTATACAATCATCCTAAACTAGATGTACGCCTGTAGTCTGGTTGCGCAGCACGGCAATATGAGTGAACGAAGGTGTATGCGAGCTGTACTCAGAGGAAGGCTATTTGCTAGCAAATCCATTACAGCTCTGATAGAATGGTATGATAATTATGGTATGATAATTTGTGTTGCCATCTTACCGTGCCCTGGACTTAAAAATATAGGGTACCAAGTTCCGGCAATTGCTGCTCAATGGGCCGTTACCTAGATGGTTATACAGAATTCGAGCAATTCCTAATACTACACGAGTCCACAGCAGATCTAGAAAGTGCAGCTGATGAACCTATGTTTCAAGCCTCACAATGTCAATATGCATGCAAATTTGCGCAAAAGATAGTCTGGTTCACAAAAGGGACACCACGATGCTGCCCAATAAGCTAGATTTGGTGTTTAAGTAGGCAGCATCCCTGGCTGATATATTGCGCACGAACCCCGGCGTGTTCGGCACGAGATCACCATATTTCTTCCAAGGAGGCGACTGTGACTCGAATTGTTTCCGTTGTTCAGTATCGCTAATTCCTCTACCAAAGTCACAGTCGATTTTCTTGCCAAAGGGTACACACTTTGGCAAATGTATACTTCAACAGCTCATATGACGACACCGTGCGGCTACATTCCTCACTTCATGTATGTCTCAGCGCTGGCAGATTTAAGTACTCGAAGTCAGTGCCAACCACTGGTACAGTTATAACTTGCTAAACTGGAACGCCTTTAACCGGAAACTTGCTATTACGGACGGGCTTTGGCGATTTTGGAACTACAGCGCAAAATCTTACTGGCTATACCGACAAATAGTAAACCAACTTTGCTATTTTCATACAATAACGTCCTTGAGGCCCTTTAAGTATACCTTCGCATGTTTTCGGAGGCCTTAGCAGCCCCAACAGTCTCTACCGCCCTCAGCTCTTTGGCGAACCTATTTGTTTGCAAGGACTCATCAGGTAACCCTACTTTGACCCCTCCCTCTCCCAATAAAACTCGCCAAAAGCCCCTCTCGTCGAGCGACCAAGGTGACCTATAAGCATAATTAAGCATGGACAGGGCTAGCTTTAAGTATAGTTAAAATGGCTTTAAGCATGGTATAGCTACCCGAACTTAATTGCTTTTGGAAGCTTGAGCTGAGCCAACCAGAAAATGGGGAAGTATCAAGAAGGGTTTTGGCAGGAAAGGAAGGGATCGAAGAAGTGGGTACGCCCATAACGCTAGAAACCGCACTTGCGGACCTTTTAAAGGGCATTCTAAGCTCCTAATCAAGCCCATATTGGCCATAAGAAAAGTTGAATTGCATGGGCTGGAATTACGGAAGCTGCTTAAGCATGTACTATTATATTTGACTCTTTGAAATACATCTAACAAATCCATGAAAGTGGCTTAGGCTCTAATGCTTATGACAGTTATACAAGAGCCCCATAGGGAGACTATCCATATTGTGAACAGCCATATATGGTGGAGAGTGGTCATGGGCTGGGAGCACTACCGTAGCGGAGGCATTGCAGGCGCTGCTGAGGTTGTGAGTGCTATAGCGAGTTCAGGTCCACACTAAGAGGCTGTCGACTTGATAATCGAATTCAGCGACTGTAATTACCCTATAGGCATTGCCGTTTTATAATACAGAACCATATTGTGAAGACTTCGTTCTCTGTAATGGGTGGACCCGTAACTGGTTGATATCGATCTTTACTATATAGCCGATCCTTACTTAGTAAGTGATAGTATAGGTCCTAGAGGAACCGAAAGTCCTTAAGTGATGCTTGGTCTGCTGATAATATTTAAGTCCTTCTTGTGCCTGACCAATATCTAGTATCAACCAAGTCTTGAATGGAGAGTTCGGTTGGATTCCTTTGCCACTTCGATCTGGGAATAGAAGCCCGAATTCATCCAATCGCATCTTCTTCCCTTCCTTTACTTGTTTCTCCCGCTCCAGACAGATCTCATATCTCACTCTCAGTGAATGCCCGCTTAACACCCATCCTATAATATTATTAGCGACCTCCCTACATTATTAGATCTTACTTACTGATTATAGAATTATGTACGTGCCTTTCAATATGCTTCTTTCCTTTGATCTGCTCGTGTTGCGGTGTGATGAGGTGCTCTTGTTGCCCCGCCCGCAAAATTTGCTGCTTAAAGGTCAGCATGCAAACATATCCACCTTTCCGGGTCATCTGGCCCAAGCACTCCATTGTGCAGGTACAGGCCCTAGGGTATTATTATATTCAATATGAGGCTCTCGGATGGACAGTTAGCCCTTCTTGAGGAAGCCTTCGATGCATGGAAGCCCGACAACATAGTCCGCGACTATGCGTATATAAAAAGTTTGGGTATATGAAGAATTTTTAACCCAATCTGTAAACATAAATATATTGAAGATGCATGAAATTTGGAGAAGGGCTACTTACACGAACCTTTTCCGGCACAAATCTCTTCAAACGTGACCCTTTGCACATCCTGGTCAGTCAGTTAAGCACACGTTATGCACGACAGGGCTGGCCAGTTAGCTAACCAGCCTTGACGTAGTTCAATCTTGCATAATAATAAAAAAATACTTGTAACAAAAACATCAAAATACTTGGTATCAGATGGACAACCAACAGCGACAGCTCTGTTTGGTAGTATTATTTATGATAATGCTTCAGAGAAGGCTTAAACGGCACCGCAGATTATCGCTTGCCCCGGTCTACACCTGCTACCGTCGACCTATACCTTATAAACGCGCGATATGGACACTTTGCTGTTATATTTTTTTTTTTTTTTGTTTGTTTACATCTATTTGACAGTGTATTTGACAGAGATTTTTTCCGTCAGTTAAACTGACAGACTGTCAAAATGCACAAGCATGGGTTGTGCCAGACTAGGGTTGTGCAGACAGTCTAGCCTACTTAGTAATGTTGCTGTAGAAACAACACTAAAACTTGACAGACAAACTGACTGACCAGGATGTGCAAAATCCCTCTAATAATTTATAGGATTACGCACTTGCTTGCTTGCTCCAACGGCTAGCCTCGAACCCAGGCTCTTGAACGTGAGAGGCCGGGTCGCTGTGTCCCTTGGTCATGTGATTGGTTGCAATGCGCTTAGCTTGGTTGCGATGCCCCTTAGCTTAGTCAGTGGTGATTCAAATTTGAAACAAGAGAAATCACAATCAAATATGTCTTGGCAATATGTCTTGGCGCCGAACTAACGTTCAGAGCCTGGGTTCGAGGCTATATTGATGCCTACCATTCGCAACCTAGTAGTGATCAGCCACTGTCTTATGACCATCCCTGCAACCCCCCGGCAGCAACACCCCCAGCCACATCTCGTAATATATTATGACTCTGCTGATTCCGGCTATATTCACCACTATGGAAGCAAATACGCTCTACAACATGGTTACCCTCACATCCCGCCATATTCAACTCAATACCCCCATACCACCTCCCCCAGCATGACCCTTGTCATACCCGACCCCCCCCCCCAAACCCCCCCCAATAGGGCGAGTATCATGCAGGTGAACTCATCACCACGAGAAGGCCCTTTACCTAACATCTATATTCATGATTAAACAGCTTCTAGGGCAGCAAGCAACAATATATGCAAACAGTTAGCTATCATTACAAGCCGCTCACTGCTCCAAAAATGAGCTATTTTCAGAATTAGGTATATTTCCATGATTTATGCTATTATAACCCCCATATACCTCAATCCGCTGCAATACTCTCTTCCCAGGCATTCTCAGCCACCGCCGAAAGGTCTCCAATAGCTCTGAGAGTTCTAATACCTTCCCTTTGGGCTTCATGGGTTGCTTCCATCTAGGAGGTTTTGTCACCCTCCCCTGGGGCCATTTCAACCCCCTCACAGCAACCAACAGCAACCCCACACTCACGAGTCCAACTCAGCGTCGACTTAGCTGCTCTAAATTCCTCAACACCTAACCTAGCGCTTTGTCTAGTCTCGTGCCGTTCTAGTGCTATACTTAGCGTCCAACCTAGCGTCTACCAATGTAGTAACCAGACTTAGCGTCCAACCTAGTGCCCAACCTAGCGTGCTCTCAACACCTGCTCTGGTACATATCGGTAATGCTTGGGCTGATCTGGTAGCTATAAAGGGTGTAAAGGGTTTAAAATGCCTCGAGAAAGGCCAGCATACCGCCATGGCTAATGCGACTACCTGGAGCCCAAAATGGGGGGGTATTGTAGCTCCAGAGCGATTAGCAACCTCTCCGGGGCGGCTGAGGATGCTCTAGAGGAGTGGGGCGGCTGAGGATGCTCTAGAGGAGTGTTGAACTCGGGGGATTGAGGAGGGCATAGATGGGGTGGATTTGGCTGATTGAATAAGAGCTCTCGGAACTTACTCAGTGTGCTGAGTTGAGATCCTGCAATTTGTAATTTTGCACGCTCCGTGCCAACCAAACTAGCACGCTCCACCTTCAGCACTAATTTACCATGGATATAGGTAAAGGTCTCCTCGCGGTTTTGGGCCTATTCGTACAATATAAGGCCAACAGAGGGAGTAGAGGCAGGGGTATTAATGGAGGGTGAAGATTCTTGAAGGGGGGGTATTAGAGCTCCCAGAGCTATTGGAGACCTTTCGGCGGGGGCTGAGAATGCTTGGGAAGAGAGTATTGCAGCGGATTGAGGTATATGGGGGTTATAATAGCATAAATCATGGAAATATACCTAATTCTGAAAATAGCTCATTTTTGGAGCGGTGAGCGGCTTGTAATGATAGCTGACTGTTTGCATATATTGTTGCTTGCTGCCCTAGAAGCTGTTTAATCATGAATATAGATGTTAGGTAAAGGGCCCTCTCGTGGTCATGAGTTCACCCGCATGATACTGGCCCTATTGGGGGGGGTTCGGGGGGAGGGGTCGGGTATGACAACGGTCATGCTGGGGGAGGTGGTATGGGGGTATTGAGTTGAATATGGCGGGATGTGAGGGTAACCATGTTGTAGAGCGTATTTGCTTCCATAGTTGTGAATATAGCCGGAATCAGCAGAGTCATAATATATTACGAGATGTGGCTGGGGGTGTTGCTGCTGGGGGGTTGCAGGGATGGTCATAAGACAGTGGCTGATCACTACTAGGTTGCGAATGGTACTACATAGATACGGTACAAACTTTCGGAAATAGTCTTTTTGCTCTAATCCGGACCTCCACTTCATTTCGCCAATTAAATGAGTTTCCTTTATAGTTTCCGTCCCTGTGTGCTGCCGAGACACTTTACAAAGAACTCACATATGCAGTCTCTTTTCAACAAATGATAAATTCCTCTGTCTTACATTGGATTGGTGTTGCCCAAGCATGCACCAGAGGATACCTTTGGCCACAGTACCGGTAGGTATTCAAAAGGCATGCCTTTGGTACCTAATCCAGACTTCGGTATTGCAAGTTGTGATAATATATTTTTTATATATATGACGCTTGCAATTAATCTTTGCTTTGGATATACCAACCACATGAGAACACTGTCGAAGTGAAAAATACCCATGGGCACTTTATTGATTAAGCTTGGTTTTGCCAATGGCAGCACCAGGCGAGACTGCCGTGGCAGGAGGCAATGCTAATATTGTGAAACATACATGGCTACCTATTCGATGGGCATCGAAGGCCCATTAACTCGTCGAGCACAACAGTGTGCTAAATGAACAATCGGACTCTCACCTACATATCAGACTAATGTACCGGTAGTCGACGGGGAAGCGACGCTGAGCTCTAACTGGTGGCGTTTGGGGCTAACCAGACCTAGTTTGGGGCCAATGAAAAAGCTGATGCCAGGGGAAACGCCATAGGCCATACAATGTTTGAAGCAGGCGCGCAAACAGTTGAGATTCCGAGAGAAAATGATCCAAGCGGCTTATGAAGAAAACAAATTGTGAGTTGTAGGGGAAACTGTACGTACCTAGATGCCGCTCGTACAGCGCTGTCCGGACAACTCAGGCAGGCTCGCTAGTAGTCGACTACGTCCCCATTTGCTTTCCTGAGTCCGTCGACCACGGGCCGAAACTGCAATGCGACCCGCTTGCTCCTTGCAACGTGATGCTACTGTAAGTAAAACCCAACTTACAGTACTTTCCTCATGGTTTAATGTTCACTAGGTACCGCCAGAGCCACTGGGGGAGGAGAATGATGACGAGAATGCTTTTGATGGCGAGGCCGCCAGTGGGATTGTTAAGGTAGATCAGCCTACGACGGACGGCCGATGTTTATATGGAAGTAACGGGAGGAGAGAATTTTCACATCGTTGAATTTTATTTGTTTTAGGAGTTGGTTTCTTTAGCCCAGTATGAAGGCGTCGAGGTTATGTAGTCCAGGATATGCCTCCAACTAACCATATCATACAATATATACATATCACAAAACAATCAGAGGCGGTAAAACCTCTGTTTTGTGCAATGTATTGCTTGCCAGGCAGCAGCCTTCAGAGTAGCTACATACTTAACCCTCCACGTACTTTGCTTGCCACGCTATCTCAACCGGGGGTGGTGCTCCGGGAGGAGTTGAGGCGCCCGCCAGGTTGCGGAGGAGGGAGTTGAGGGTAACCTGCGGAGGAGGTCTACATAAGCGATAATACGTGGCTCGGTAGGAGAATAGGTGAGCATGCGATTGTAACCCTAGCTACCTGAGGTCGTCTACATTAATTATCCTTACTTGAGATGTTTTTCGTCTGTCTCAGTCCTTATAAGCTCGTTCTTATTGTGATATATGTAGCACAGCACGAAACTGGCATGAATCGAAAGAGGGCAGCGAGAGAAATAGAAAGATAAGTCTCTTGCCTAAGCAAGACCCCTATAAAGGATTTCATCAAGAAGTAGAAGGGTCCCCATAAATGACATAAATGGACAGAAAGATTGAAAATCGCAAAATGCTTGGCGCTGTCGTTGAACTTTGGCTTGGTTCGCCATCTGTACGCGAGCTTCATATACAATCTTCAGCAACCCATCCCATCACTTCCTCCATGACTCCATTCACAGATCACATGCATATTCCCAGCCTTGACGAAGTGAGCCAGCCTCCTGCCGGTGTCGTACTTCCCCCAAGGGACATCAGAGGTACGTCCTTACATTTGCACCATCGCGAGCCAATTTCATTCATCCATCGCTAACTTTGAGCGTTACAGCTATCGTTGAGAAGACTGCAGGATATGTGGCGCGTAATGGACAAGTTTTCGAGCGTGCGTTATCGACCCAGTCCCCCCATCCCGTCACCAAGGCTGACTGTGTGCTGCAGAACGTATTCGAGAGAAGGAAAAACACAACCCAAAATTTTCCTTCTTAAATCCAGTAGATCCATATCATTCTTTCTATATATGGCGATTAGAGGAGGTACGGGCTGGCCGAGGTACGGATATATCAGCAGGAAGGGCTCCAACAGCTGCTGCCGCACCGGAGCCAGAGAAGCCCAAGGGACCTGAAGAGCCCCCAGAATTCAAATTCTCAGCAAGGATGCCCAATATCAGTGCGCAAGATTTGTGGGTTCTTTATTATGGAGTCATTATAAAAAAAATTTGGAATTTGGGCTAATAAACATGGTTGATAGGGACATATTACGCCTGACAGCCCTCTTCGTCGCAAAAAATGGCCGTCAATTCATGACCACCCTATCCCAGCGAGAAGCCCGAAACTACCAGTTTGATTTTCTCAGACCAAATCATTCATTTTACCAGTATTTCGCCCGACTTGTCGATCAATATACTGAATTACTTGCGCCTAGGAGTGCTGAGAACTTTAAGATGCTTGAAAAAAACGTGAAGGATAAATACAGCATCCTTGAGCGAGCGAGGAAACGAGCTGAATGGTCGAAATACCAAGAAGCACAGAAAAAGAAGGCTGAGGAGGAAGACGACGCGGAACGGTGTACGGGACGCCCTATCCACCCCAATTTGCGGATATTTAAGCTGACTTTTGATTGGCAGTGGCCTATGCTCAACTTGACTGGCACGACTTTGTCGTTGTCGAAACCGTCGTCTTCACCGAAGCTGACGATGCCGCTGATCTTCCTCCCCCAACCACCCTCTCCGATCTCCAATACGCCTCCCTCGAACAAAAAGCCATGATGTCTCTCCACTCCAACCAGCTCCGTATTGAAGAAGCCATGCCCACCTCTGATCCATCCGATTACCAATACCACCCTCCCAACCAATACCAGTACTCCGCCGAAGAAGGCGCTATGGATGTCGAAATGGAAGCCGAATCCGACAACGAAGACGAAGAACTCATCCGCACCCGCGAGCGCAGAGAAGCTCAACAACGCCAACAGCTCGCTCAAGCAGAAGCCAAGGGCATCGCCGGCCCGATGAAAATCCGCAGCGACTACGTGCCCCGTGCAGCCGCAGCCGCAGCCAGTCGCCGCGGTGTACAAATGTCCGTTTGCCCCAATTGCCAGCAGCAAATACCCATCAACGAAATGGAGGAGCATATGCGTATCGAGCTTCTTGATCCTCGATGGAAAGAACAGAGGGCGCGTGCGGAGGCTAGAAGTGCAACGACAAATTTGGCGGTAAATGATGCAGCGGCGAATTTAAAAAGGCTGGCTAGTCAGAGGGGGGATTTGTTTGATGATGCGGGGAAACCAATTCCGCAGGAGGAGATGGAGCGGAGGAAGAGGGCGGCGACTGGGTGGGATGGTCATGCGGATTCGAGGGAGGCGGCGAAGTTGCAGCAGTTGCAGAATGTGAATATTCAGGAGCAGATTGAGAATATCCATAAAAAACACCAGGCGTTGGTTAACCCGGTGACGGGGCCGAAGAGATGATCGAATGGCCGTAGAGGGGAGGGCTGGTATGAGGGTGGAGTAACAAATCTACAATTTTTATGGCTCGGTGTATCGTTTCCCATGGTGGGCAATGCAAATAATTTGTGTATACTAGTTACGAAGCGATGGTATTCTCTTATCCCTCTTTCCTGTATACAAATACAGCGAGACTAATACAGCTAGGTGGCCAGAGTGTAAATACGGCTGTCTTTACTGCACGGCCGCGAGATATCAAAGGCCACAGAAAGTCATTAAAATCCAAACGCAAGAGGACATCTCGTCAAGAGCTTAGTATTGCTGCTAGGACCTAATCAACACCTTGCATGCCAAGAATGCACTACCGCAAGCAATCCCGCCACATCCAATCTGCGCCACATATACAGGTACCCACAGCCACTGACCGCATGTCGCAGATCTGTCGGAAACGTTAGGCCACATTCAACAATTCTGTTGCATAAGATCCCCTAGGCCCCAGGCTCCTCTCACCCCATAGCTCCATTTCCGAACCCCAATGGCGGCAATAATAGGCCGACCTCTCGGCCGCACAATCCAGCGGTTTCTCTCCACAAATACCACAAACGCAGCAAAAGCCACAATCAAAGCTACCTCGCATACCACTCTCCTCCGGACCGTCTCAAGAACATACTTCTCCTCCAGCACACCCCTTCCCCGGCGGGACCTCCTCCGGCCATCATTCTTCCTCCCGCGGCTCTCACACCCCCAAAAAATTCCTAGGAGCTTCCAGTCTCAATCCGCCAGATCCCCACCCAAGGGTGTAGCAGAAGCAGGCGCCGAACCCACCACCCTCTCGGCACGCCTCAAAAAGCTCTCCCGTGAATACGGCTATGCAGCTATAGCAGTCTACCTCGGCCTCTCCGCCCTCGACTTCCCCTTCTGCTTCCTCGCCGTGCGCTACCTGGGCACTGAGCGAATCGGGCAGTTCGAGCAGAGCGTCATCAACAGCTTCAAAAGGGTCGTGGTGGAGCTAGAGCGGATTTTCGGGATTGAGCTACATCGAGGCAAGGTCCCAGAAAAGAATGGAGATGATGAGGATCATAGGGGTGGGTTTGGGGCGGTTGATGAGGCACAGAGGGAAGCGGGGAAGGAAGGTGCTAGTCTCTGGACGGAATTGGTCTTGGCGTATGCGATTCATAAGAGCTTTATTTTTATTAGGGTACCGTTGGCGGCTGCGGTGACGCCGAAGGTGGTTAAGGTGCTGAGGGGATGGGGGTATGATATAGGGAAGAAGGGTGGGGTGAGGGTGGGGGTGAGGGAGCTTAAGAAGAGAGTGGACTAAGTGGGGTGGAGGGGTTTGCGGAAAGGGGGATAAATTGAAGGTGGTAGGAGAGAGGCAGGCGAGGGGTTTCCCTCCTATCGCTCTGAGGTTAGGTTGGAGGCTACATTCACAACATATTAGACGACATCCCCAGACTAGACGAAACGAGGTTAGGCACAGTTGCAACACCACATGAGAAGACTCCAACTTGGGCAAGTCAGACTAGTCGCATCCTACTTTAACCTGTTACTTCTCGTGCCATGAGATTCTTAGAACTTTAATTTAATTTGAATCTATGGGGCCGTAAGCTCACTCATTGCTTGTATGTAGCTATCTCGCCTAATGATGAGTCTTGTAGTTGTGAGCTATGAACTCCTCAGTTTGACATGACCTTAGTACCAGAGATAGCGGTAGGTATAGAAAACGTAAAAAACTTCAACGTTGTTAAACGACTAATCCCAGCGAAGGGGGGCATGTACAGTTACAGCAATGGCTTTCCCCGCGGAACATCTTCAGTTTCCAACCAAATGCTTATCTCCTTCACACTGTGCCCAATTGCTGAGTGTACAGGTGCACAGAGTGGTGGTAAAGCAAGCTATGCCGGGTTGTGGATGTGGCCTCATCGTTTATAACGAGATACGAAATGTTTTGACATCAACACCCTGTCTTATTCTTATCCCCCATTTGCTCCTCCCGGCAGTCCATCATCATCTTGAATGCGTGGAGGGTCTGGCCTTGCGTGTCTCCCATATGTATTACCAAAAACGTAATTCAAGCTGTGCTTTTGTGAGCCCCCAGTCCATCAAAAATCAAAGGGCCTGCCGGTTATATAATAGTGCGTCAAATATGTTTTCGTCCCCCAAGTGTCCGAGTCCTAGTGGAGGTGTTAATATAGGGCAGAATCGCTTCTTCTCAGAAGGCACCTGACGCAGGCCAGCATCAGGACGCAGATTTTTTTTAACCTGATGGATATATATCCTTTTCGTGAAGTGTCCTCTCCAATGCTAAGTGATACTTCGCCCCTCACCCGGAAGATTGCCATCTCTACTTCTCCTTGCTGTTCCGCTCTTTTTGGCTTCTGTATCTCCCCTCGTGACTTCATTTCTGGGCACCCACCATTTCCCTGTAGATTTTCGGAGAGTCTTGTTGGTCGGGTTAACTACCAAGGTTTTACCCAAATTCTTGCCAGGTCATTCCATATGCTAGTCTGGTTGGTTCAGAGGTCGTTGTGCCAGCCAGACTATCCATATGCCACCTCGTAGAGCTCCGCCGCTATACAGATGGTAGTCTCGTACAGATGGTGGCAATGATCTCGCCATATTGTGGGTTTCTCCGTTTCCCCCGAGAGTGTTGCAGTGCCTTGAGTTGACTGTCCTAGTCCCTAAATCTGGCCATCATTCCTCCGTTACTTCTTGAGGTGAGCTCATGTAGTATGCCGTCACCTCCAGGAATGTTCTCCTCCTCTCCTTCTACCCATTGCCCTTATCACCAATTGCTGTTATGGTTTATCTGATGCCCCTGTTGATGAGTTCTCCGGATGAAACTCATTCGATCTCTATTCTCCTTGAGCTTGTCTCGCAGGGGCGCTCTGGGTTTCTATGTCCTTGAGCGGAACATGAGCCTCCAAGTCGGGGCATCTCAACAGATAAACGTGATATCTGCCATCATTCTCTGAAAATATCGCAGGGATATCTTTGAGGGTTTTTTGCTCCATCAAGCCCTCCGATACCTTCATATGCCTTACAACAATGACATTTATGCACAATGGGCGTCACACAAGGCCATATCGCAACACCAAATGCACAGGTCTGGACTTACTTAAGCACCCAGATCACAGTTCGGCCTCGAGATTGATATTTATTACTCCGTATGCTACGATAACTTGGGTGTCCTCTACTGGAATTTAACAACCGACGATGTGGTAAAGGGCCGACCGGGGTTCGAGACCGCCTCTCGTGAAATACTGAATCCAACCGGCCTGAAGTTACTGCTGCAAGGTTGTAGTCCCATTCTTAGCAGTAGATGTGTCCTCTCCGATAGCACCCCAAGTGATACTCGTATTACCTCGACCATTCTGTTTCTTGGCTCCTGACCAACTACTTCGTCTCCTATATCTTCTGTTTCTATTAGTCGCACGATACAACACATAATTTTTTATTTCACGATTTTCTCTCGCTCGCTTGTTTCCCAATTATTGTTTTCCCCCCTATCTGGTTGTAATTTGAATGTTGCGTTGAAGTATTCCCAACCTCCCATAGTATCTCATCCACAGACACCGGATTGAAACAAACTTCATACGAAGGAGATACGTTCAGAGGCTGGCCATTGAGCTATGGCACCAGCAACACCCCGTCCCCCGTCCCGAAATGCGACACTAGGGGAGAAGTCTACAGATAGCGTCGTTCGGGAGCATAGTCGTTCCCGTTCCCCGCGGCCAAAGAAGAAGAAACAGCAGGCACAGAAGCTAAGGGCTATGGGCCAACCTCCCACAGTCAAAGACAATGATATCTTCTTGCTTCCCGTCTCGGATTACCAGGTCATGTTGGCATTAACTGCTCTGGCAGCAACAGTTCGAATGTACAGGATTTGGCAGCCAACCAGTGTCGTCTTTGATGAAGTGCAGTAAGTTCATTTTGGATAATTCTACCAAGGGCAATGGCTGACCATGCTCTTGATATAGCTTTGGAGGTTTTGCTACTAAGTATATCAAGGGGAAATTCTTCATGGATGTGCATCCCCCACTCGCAAAGATGTTGATCGCCCTAGTGGGCTGGCTTGCCGGATTCAATGGGAACTTTGATTTTAAAGAGATTGGGAAGGACTATCTTGAACCTGGGGTACCCTATGTGGCCATGAGAATGTTGCCTGCAGTCATGGGAACTCTGGTGGCTCCAATGATGTTTCTGACCTTAAAGGCTCTCGGCTGCTCCACTGCAACTGCTACTCTGGGCGCCGGATTGATTATATTCGGTATGAGGGCCCTGCAAACTTTGTATATCTGACTGATACCGAGGCTAACCCGTGCTCTCGATAGAAAACGGTCTTCTTACTCAAGCACGCTTAATTCTCTTGGATTCACCCCTAGTGTGCTTCACTGCCGCAACCGCAATGTCGTGGACATCGTTTATCAATGTCCACGAGCAAGGTTCATCTCAAGCATTTTCTCCCACTTGGTGGTTTTGGCTTATCTCAACTGGCCTTGCACTTGGAGCCACAGTCAGCGTCAAATGGGTTGGGCTTTTCACCATAGCTTGGGTCGGAGTATTGACGGTTCTGCAATTGTGGTACTTGCTTGGAGATACCAAGAATGTGACTCCTGTGAGTATCAAGGATTGCAAGCAACGGTTACTAGGTGCTAACACAATACCACTATAGCGTCTTTGGTTTAAGCACCTCTTTGCACGCGCTTTCTGCCTTATCTTCATCCCAATTGGCTTCTATATGGCAATGTTTGCAATTCACTTTGTATGCCTCGTCAACCCTGGTGATGGAGATGGATTCATGTCTAGCGAATTTCAGTCCACACTCAATAACAAGGCAATGGCCGCTGTACCTGCAGATGTAGCTTTTGGTTCTCACGTCTCCATCCGACATTGGAATACTCAGGGCGGTTACCTTCATTCCCATGCTCATATGTACCCTACCGGAAGCAGACAGCAACAAATTACCCTCTATCCTCACAAGGACATCAACAATGTCTGGGTGGTCGAGAACCAAACCAGTCCAGATGGAGCTGGGATTGGTGGCTTTGATGATGTTGTACCGCCCATCATGATTGAGGATGGTGCCAATATCAGGTTGTATCATGTCCCTACCGATCGAAGACTACACTCTCACGATGTCCGACCACCGGTTACTGAGGCAGATTGGCAAAACGAAGTATCGTATGTCTCCTTTCTTCAAATCCACAAAAGATTGGTAGTTGACAAAATGTAGAGCGTATGGTCATAAGGGATTTGCTGGTGATGCCAACGATATATTTCGAGTTGAAATCGTTCCTCATCTCTCCGAAGGTGCTGTTGCCAAAAAGAGATTGAGGACTATTCAGACGAAGTTTAGACTCATCCATATGATGACTGGCTGTGCGCTTTTCTCCCACAAGGTTAAGCTCCCTGAATGGGGTTTCGAGCAGCAAGAAGTTACCTGCGCCAAAAGTGGGACTCTTCCAAACAGTATCTGGTATGTTGAGCAAAATGAGCATCCACAACGTAAGTCCGCTTGACAACATCCTATATCTCTGGAAACTAAAATTACTTAGTTAAGGGACCGGATGTAGAGAAGGTCACATATGCTAAACCTGGATTTGTTGGCAAGTTCTGGGAACTCCAAAAGGTCATGTGGCGCACCAATGCTGGCCTCGTTGAATCTCATGCATGGGATTCTCGCCCCGACATTTGGCCTTTCCTCAAGCGTGGAATAAATTTCTGGGGCAAAGAGCATCGCCAGATTTACCTTCTTGGTAATCCCCTCATTTGGTGGTCATCTACTGCTGCCATTGTTATCTATGTCATTTTCAAAGCCATCACCGTTCTCCGATGGCAACGGGGCTACACTGACTACCAGAACGAGAACGTTCGCCGGTTTGACTTTGAGGTTGGTACGGCGATTTTGGGTTGGGCGTTTCACTACTTCCCATTCTTCCTCATGAAGCGCCAACTATTCTTGCATCACTACTTCCCAGCTCTTTTCTTCGCGATTGTTGCTGTTTGTCAAATCTTTGATTTCGTAACCCACAGGGTCAAGAGCTTCGGTTTGAGCGGGAAGCCAGCTTTAGGATGGATTGCTGCGATGGTATTCTTGGCCTTGAGTATCGTGGTTTTCGGTCTATTCCAGCCCTTGGCATATGGCAATCCGTGGACCCAAACTCGGTGCAAGCAGGTGAAGCTTTTTTCAGGGTGGGATTGGGATTGCAACAACTTCTTCGATACTTATGAGCAATACGCATCATCTGTCTCCAGCGCCTCAGTCTCGGGGGCTGCTCAACCAACAGTCCCCAAGCCTGTTGAAGATCCCAAGCAGGAGAAGATCAACCAAGAAAAGAGGATTGAAGAAATCAAGGCGAAGGGTGCCCCTCCTCCAAACGATGATACTACTGGAGCTCCGCAAGGCAGACCTATCGATCAAGCTCTTGCCGGAAAGATCATTAAACGTGAAGAGCATGTTGAGTACCGCGATCAAGATGGAAACCTCCTTAATGAAGAGCAAATTAAGGAGCTTGAGGGAAAAGTAGAGTTCAAGACTCGCTACGAAACGAAGACCCGATTATTAGATCAGGATGGAAATGAGCTCCCCGAAGACTACAAGATTGAAGAAGGCGATATTCTAGAAGTAGTGGAGCCAGCGCCCAGGGGTGTCAATGAGGAAACTAAAAAGGGTGCCGAGGATGTTGTTAGGGATAAACGAGCTAACGCTCAAGTTGAGAAGGAAGCAGGTGAGGTGTATACTCAGTAAGTAAGTCCCTTCTCAGACTACAGTGGAAATAATTTCATGCATCATTTACTTATGATCCTCTTTAGGTATGTTGAGTACCAAGAGACCATTGTAGTGGATGAAGCAGGAAATATAATATCTACGGAGAAGCCGGGAATGGAAGTGATGGAGCCATCTATACATACGGAGATTGTCTATGTTGAAGTTGAAAGTGAAGGTGGAGAAACAGTCACCGTGGAAGCACCGAAAAGGGAGACTGTGATGGTTGAGGTGGACGCAGAGGACGTCGAGACGGTCACCGTGGAGGTTAAAGAACGAGAAACTGTCACTGTGGAAGTGGAGCCAGAAACTGTCACTGTGGAAGCACCGGAAAAGGAGTCTGTGTTGGTTGAAGTTGACGCAGAGGAAGTTGAGACAGTCACCGTGGAGGTTGAGGTGGAAAGAGAAACTGCCACCGTTGAAGTGAAACCGGGACACACCACCGTTGAAGTGGAGCCCGATAGCTCAGGGTGAAACTAAAAAGTAAGGAGGAACAGTATAGCCGTTCCCAGTTGGCAATTTATAGATAACACCCTTCACTTAGTAATCCTTGCATTCTTTTTTCTTCTTTTGTTTTAAGTCATCAAATAGTGGTGGATACGAAGAATAATACCATCTATTGTTTTCACATCACCTCAGGTCTACCACAAGCATACACGTGCACCATAATATATTCACATAATACCAGGCAAAGCTCTCACATTTCCGACTAAATTAAGGTCTATGGAAACAACTACGCTCTCGTGATGCAACTATGTTCCCGAGACTAATAAAGTGCTATACTACAGTAGCTTATATAATCATGGAAACATGGTTACCCTCACATCCAGCTGAAATCAACTCAATATCCAATATGGATTGGGGAGGAAAGCCATATAAAAGGGCGCCCATTTCCCCCAAAGCGCAATGCAGCAAATTGCATGGCAAGTAGTGTTCATAAAATGAGAAAAGCGCATCTTCGGCAGACGTTGCTGTGAAAAAAATGTTGACAATTGGGCTGTGGCTGTTGAGGTATAAGCGTCGAAATCGAGCCAATGTATGGGGAAACCTCCCTAGGAGCGGTCGGGTTCGAGACTATGGGGAAAGTAGGGTTCCAAAAAATGTCTCGACAGTAGAAATCGCTCTGCAAATCGTGGATTATATTCTTGTTTTTCTCAAAGCACTGATCTTTTGACAATTTATAACTTCATGGCTAGAGTGATAATATGGAATCGAGCTGTATACAAATATTATACCTGTAGATATGATCTTCCAATACTCCGTACATACATATGTATATACGATGTCGAAGATAACTGAAGTCGGATATAATTTTTTAATTGTGTTGGAGATGGTTCAGTTTTAGTGTTTCCGTAATTTAAGACTACCCTGCACTATCCCAGCAGTTCCCTTGAGCCCCTGACGCGCCACTGAATTTTGACAACGCCACTGAATTGACATTTTATCGCTCACGCTAATTGCTGAGGCTGCGCACACTAACTCCCATTACGAGGGTGTTGTGCCAACCAGACTAGGGAACCAGACTAGGGAATTGGGTATGTAGTCTCGATAATTGGGGAGCGAGGGGGTCGTGCCGCTGTTGTGGTTCTAAGTACATATAAGTTCTTTTTTTTTTTTTTTTGTATATGAGACGATCGTAGGATAGATCCACAGTGTAATGTGCCCATTATTGGGTGCATATCATGTATTGCGGGGGTCCCTTTTGTTCAACGTCTGACATCCCGGAGATGGGTTATGTTTATCGCCCAAGGACAAACCCGTTAAACGTATACATAGTGTGGGCATGTGTCTCACAAAGTTAACGGTCTGCGCATAAGCAATGTGGGGAGTAGTTCATTCTAGCCTATCGATAGGGAAACACGCGATCCGGTTACTTTGGACGTAAACCGTTTATTTGCGACGGCAACTGTCCATATATCTGTTATACAGGAGTTCTTTCCATCGTATGATGTCAACGGCGCCATAAAAGTCATCTCTTTCCAACGTAACCGATAGCGTAACCGAATCGCGGGGTCAAAAGACCAGCGTTATGGACAGACCTTCGCTGGCGCACTGGTTAATCGCGCCAGTTGGGAACTATTGCCTGTCTGCTTACATACAGTAGACGTAGTTGTGCTCGCGGGGCTAGTAAGCAGATAGCCAATACGAGCTGAAACGAACGTCGAGCTACTGCAGGAACAGCCACTCTGATCGCCGCTGAATTATTCCCTGTAGGACTTGTGAAGATGAGATGTATGATAGGACTTACCTGAAGATGAGATTGATCAAGCGCTTACTGTAGTCACTTGGTACTAGAATTTCGTACTTGCAGCAAATTGACAGGATCAAGCTTAGTGGGGATTAGTCTGTCGTCTCTTTCATCAACTTGAAAGGGAATGCTCTCGATACCCATTGAGACGCGGGAGCTTAAGACTTAAGGGCATGCGGAAGATATCATGGCACTTGACAACTTATGCGACGCAGGTATGCTTGGGTTGGGATGGGGTGGACATGAACAGGGGCGTGTTTCATGTAGGTATCCCAACCCTCCAAAATGCGGCAGCCACAGTGTGATGGTTGTGGTGTGGAACCGAACATTTCTCTATCTGTTGGTATGGAACGGGTTTGCATGACAGGCAGGGGGTTTATTAGTGTTTAGGACTAATACCCTTGCGAGAGAAGACCAGACACTGTTCAAGATCAGATCAGTCACAGCCGTACTTCTCGCAAGTTGCTCTACAGGCAATGGGCGGTGGGATATAACTTTAGCACTTGATGAGGCGGATCCTCTTGCTTAGTTAATCTAGGGGAGCAATAGAGAAACATCCAAGGGATTGGATTGAGACGTTGACTGCACCCGAAAGCCTTCACTTTTTATACCCAGGCGAAATGTTAGTGTGGGACATGGGATATTATAGGGGAATGACGGTGTGGTTCTCTAGGCCGGTGCTTGGTTTTTCCTCATTTCGGTTCTGGAATTACAGCTATTTCATTTCATTTCCTAGGTGTGGAGGGTGTATGTTGTTCCCGCATTTGCATTCATTATCTGTACAGATGGTTCTACTTCCCCCCCCACCCTCTCTTCGAATTCCCTTCCCTCCCCTTCTTGCTCTGTCTCCAGTTGAGGGCTGCCACTCGTTCATCTTTCCTTTTCCTGGTGTTTGCTTGTTTCTAACTGGAGCCGAACTCAGGCTTTCGTCCATTCGTTATCACTTTTACAGGTTTTGGGGCGGGCATCACCAGAAACACTTCATATACTTCGAAAGCCCACCGGTTAGGCAGAAGGCTATTACCAGCAAGGAGACGGTCAGAGGCCCCATGATATTGAACCCCAAATCAGTTAGCAAGGGATTAGAGGAGATTCACACCCTTAACAACGCCGATTCAAACTCGGATAATCCACTCATTTTTATTTTGTGTCTGGGAAGAGCACGCCGTGAATTACCTACATTCCGTACATACCCAACACAGCAGTTTGGTTCGGTGATTTGGATTATTCACAGGCACAGATCATTCGGAAAATTTCCAGATTTTGTCGATCACAGTTAAGGGTTTTTGTTGGAGAGTTGAGAGGATTAACGACAGTGGAGCTACCGCTGGTCGGTTTCGTATCCTTAGAAGTCTAGGCTTCTTACTCCAATTGTGGGGAGTGTTTAGGACTCTGATCATCACACTCACTCAACAAACTTATATAGAAGATGAGCCAGTACTTGCGGAGACAAAGGGATGGGGAGCGGCATGGGAGACTTCAAGAGGAAGAGGATTTATACGCACTTCCAAATGCGAGGAGAGGGAATGTTGGCTTAGACCTGAAGGAGCGGCTGCCCTTACCATCAAACCTCAAATATCCACCTAATCTAGAAAGTCCAACGCCACCAATGAACCGTATCAGAGGGCCTTCACCATTTCAGCAATCGAGTTCAAGTCAACCTTCACTACCACAGGAATCATCTAGTCAGCCAAGGGCAAGAGATCCGCGGCTGAATCCTGCAAGTGATGAAGGTGCAAATACTGGAAGGTCACTAACAAATCCACCAGTGGGGAGGGCGAGACCAGTCCATCCAATGCAGCAGGCAAGAAACCAATATCAATTTATGGATCGTGGTCAATCTCGACCGGAGGAGCATGACAGCGGCGTACCGTATGGTAATAGAGGGTACCTATCTGGGCCTCAGCCAAGGTATAACAGACCAGCGGATTATGAGGAGGATATTGACTCAAAAAGCCTCATGATGTCGTCTATCATTGGTGTCCACCCAAGTATGATGCACGGTCCGAGATCTATCCTGCTAGAATATGACGATTCAGTCCCTGTTAATCCGCCAATTATGAATCCCACCCCTCCCGCGCAAATGCCTCAAACCCAGCAACGGAAAGGCACGAACACGGCACCCCCGTCTTCGAGGCGTGGGGTTTCTTCGTACTACCCTCAGCCTGAGATTCAGGTCTCACCTATACCCGAAGAATCTATTCGACATGGCTCATATGCTTCTAGTCACGTTATACCATCCACATGGGGCAGCGCCAATTATCCAGCAGTATCACTGCCGCCTAGCACGTCTGGGGAGGAAGACGATGAGGATAATTACCGACCAATGCCAACTGAGGATGATGGTGAGCAGAAGGGGCTTGTTAGGCAGGCTAGTTTGGGGAGAAAGTCGAAACCGAAGATCACGGAGATCAAATCTACCCCGAGACAGGATAAGGATAGTACGAAGCAGACATACTTAAACACTGAACCCAGCCCAAATGACTCTTCTTTACCGACACGGGGTGCCTCTCCTCCTAACGCCGCGCCGGCGCCGACAAAGACGCCATCTCCACTCATGGGTTTTACATTTCCTGTACCGGGGAACTACTCTGATGGTAATTGGAAGGAGGCGGGAACTTCAGCTAAACAGCTCGGCGTGGATTCTGATCCTCACGCTAGAACTTTGTCATTATATTCTCATAATATGGAGCCTCTCAATATTTCAAAATCCATGGCTGCAAAGATGAAGGGGCGCAAGGCTCCCCCGCCTGGGTTAAATTTAAATGCTGTTAGGGATGCAGAGGCTCGGGGGAGTTTGACTAGCTTACCAGATTTGATCCGGAGAGCGACGAAGTTGGCTGCTGTACTTGAGACTGGAAAGCTTAGAGCGGGAAGTAGTTTGCGAGGTAGTTTCTCATCGAGTTTCCTAACGAACTCTAGTATGGTTTCCTGGATCTGCAGGGAGATAGGGCCACGGCTTTGCTAATAAATGGTGTTTGTGGGTTTTAGGCTCGAATCGTAGAACAGATTCTATCTCGGATATCCTTGCGTCATTTCCTCCGCCATTTCCTGGAGCGGGCAGGAATGGCTCTCGAGCCTCCGCCTGGCCAATGCCTTCGGATTTCATGGATGGTAATAGTAATGGTGAGGATTCATCAGTACAAATTGCTTCTAAGAAGGGTCAGAGAGTCTGCGGCCTCCCTCTTTGGGCTTTTATCCTCCTCGTCATCCTTGCTCTCCTCATTATCACCGCAGCAGTCATTGTTCCCGTACAGCTCGTCACCCTCTCTCACCACCAAAAAGACAAGTCCTCAACCAACACCGAGATCCTCCTACAATGCGAAACTCAGAATCCCTGCGGGAATGGCGGAGAGAACGTGGCTACGGAAGACTTCTGTGGGTGTATCTGC
Source organism: Terfezia claveryi (assembly GCA_015179025.1). Taxonomy (NCBI): domain Eukaryota; kingdom Fungi; phylum Ascomycota; class Pezizomycetes; order Pezizales; family Pezizaceae; genus Terfezia; species Terfezia claveryi. The sequence continues at coordinate 19,738 of WHUX01000112.1, read as the reverse complement.
ACTGGGGGCTTTTCAGGGAAGTCATGCAGTAAATTCGATAACTCTTGCGTCACGATGGATTTGGGGGAGATTAAGATTGGAGATACGTTTGTGTGGATCCGGAATGCCACGATGGGAAGTGCAATCAAGAGGTTGTTTGAGGTTAGCACGCAGAATTATAATGTCCAGCTGGATGGGAGTAGGGTGTTAAGTGAGTTTTCGGCAAGTAATGTTAGCTGTGCCGCGCAGAATGCATTGGTGACGTTTAATGGGAGGACTGCACCAGATAATACAACAATTTTAACAACAACAACAGCAGCAGCAGCAGCAACTTCATCAATTGTACCAACCACAACCCCAGCAGCTGTAAAAAGGAGGATTAAACGATTAAAGGAACTAACCGCCGACGAATACGACTTCAGTATTGTCGGTACTGAAACCCAAGATGCCCCAACGATACCCATACCCGCCCCTAGTACAACAACCCCCGCAGGTTCAACCGCAACTGCCTCCCCAGGGAATCGCGTCCTTGCTCTCAACGAAGAGGTGGTGGATTTCTCGAGAGTGGTGATTTTGTTTTTGGTCCAGGATAAGGGGTTGAAGGTTGCTGTTACCGCAAGAGAGAATCTGCAGAGTACATTTACGGCGGGAGTCGATTATGGAAATGTTGATGCGGGGAATCAGGTGTCGGTAGATTTAGAAAACAAGGTGTTGAATTTGCCGGGGGGGCTTAAGGTGGGGGGGGAGAAGACTTCGTCGTAGAAATTTTGGGGATGAGATGGAGCTTGTAGGTTCGGAGGCCGGCTAGAGGTTTGAATTGGGAGTATAGGATGGTACATGGCTTCGGGGTGGGTTTGGGATCTGTGCTTTTCATTTTCTAAGCTTTTAAGATCCTTTGAAATTTTCTGCTTCAAGATCTATTATAGGGTTGGGGGCGATGTCGGACATCACCTTTTAGGGCGTTCTTTTCTTTAATCCTTGGGTTATTTCCGTCGATCCATCTTGCCTTCCTACACATCCCCTTTTACAATTTGAGGTGGGTTCTCCAATATCATTCTCTTGTTCTTTTGCCCCAATTTACCATTTCATTAAAGATATCTGATTGCCAATGCTCGCTGGTACGCTCGAGCACGTCTACGCTCCGTGTCCATATACCTCCTTGTCTACATAACATCGTCACTACTCGATGCTTCCTATATAATATTGCCATATGTATTCCACAATGACCAATTCAAATTATGTCAATCCTTATTTTGACACACCTCAGTTTGACATATTATATCTACATGCAATTTATACCTCGGGAAAATATAAACCATCAAGATATAAGTAACAAAGGACCCGAATACACGGAGTCGTCAATCTGGGCAATTATATTAAACTTCCCTCGGCAGGTTTATTTATTTTGCGGGGTCGCTAGTGCAGGTCCAGGGTCGGTATTTCCCAAAGCGGAAATGCCCACCTTAAGACAGCCCCAGTCAAGCAGGACAAGCTCACCCCACATCGAGCTTCTTCCCAACCGAAGGCTTAATACATATTCTCAACTTCGTTGGTATAACAGCTATCGCTATCGAAGTAGCAACCAACAGAGCCTATCACTAGGTAGTTTGGCTCGTCCGCCACCGGAAGTATATGTACGCACCCGTTCCTGTATCCACTTTACAGAAATCGAGATTCAAATTCAGCCTCAATTTGGGCCTGCTCAGCAGCTTTTCCTGCAATACTTGTCTCGTTTCTGAGTGTTTTTGTTCATGTGGTCTTATACCTTTCGGCATTATAACCTGTCATAATCATTGGTATCACCCGCAGGACTATATGAGTTTATATCAGGCGGATATGGGAATATAATCAATCAAACAAGATCTACCGGTAAGGTGCAAGCCGCTGGTACACAAGGCAGATGCTGAGAGGAGGAGGAGGAGCTCGGTCCAAGACATTAGCAAGAAACAAAGCCAACGATCGATAACCGGTGCCCTATTTGGGAAATATCAACAATCTTAAATCACGATCGATCCAGCCCCGATCCCCAGGGTTTGCATCGAACTCTATCCCCCCTACCCGCGTCCAATTTTTGGGTTGTTAATCAGACCAGCTGTCGAGGTATAAACGGGCCCGCCAACAATGTGGAGAACATTAAGGCAGCACAAACGTTTCTCTCGCCCAGCCGCCGGTATCAATCGCATCCGAGTATGTTATCAGTTAGTCTGGTTGGGTTATCAGTACTGTTAAGATAATTTTGACAGTGTGGTTGCTTTATTTTGGGATGCAGGCGACCTATGGCATCATACCACCCCCAATGGATATAACAATGGGTAATTAACAGTTTCGGATACCAAACATTGATAGTTTTGCATAGCCAGGTCTGTACTTCGTCAACATCTGCTTGTATTCCCTGCCGTGTCTCGAACTCCAGAGTGACTGCAAGACTACAACTGCAAGATTATTATTTTGCAGCTTTTTAGGATTCAACAGTGATTTTCAGCTCATTTGCAGAGTCCATGAAGTATAAATCAGACCGTTTGATGCTTCTGGGACACGATACCGGAATAACGAGAAACGATTTCTCCACGGTAAACTGTTCCCAAGGTAAGCAATACTCAAAACAGAACCCACATACATAATTGTTAATTACAGTGCTTTACCTCAAAAGAAGTGACAAATCATGTTAGGCGTATGTCTCTATTGGGTTGATTGAATGTTTTAAGAATACCTGCATAAGGTCTTACACTTAAAGTCCATATTATCTTCACTGTTTCGTTGCCTCGTTTGCTTAGAGAGCGTCGAGGGGCTCAGCGAATTAGATATGGAGATAAATCGCGTCAAGATAGCATATGCTCACGAGAAGGAAAAAAGAACACTCCCAAACGATATATGGAGGAAGAAATAGTAAGATGGTTGTCAGAGCTAGTCTTGCGAAAGGAAATGGTTCTGCAATGCCCCACAGAGTCATTCAAATATCACTTCTTGCCTTCCGTCTGCTTAACACTGACCTTTATTGCTCCCTAAGCACCAACATTGCAAGGGACTTTGTCCACACATCATTCTTGATTGTGTATGTTCCCTCACCCGATCCAAGGTTCAATACAGAACTGATATATGACCTGAAGGAAAAGGCACGACACATTGAATGGAGCAGCACAGACGCTGGACAGAAACCGTCCGAGACATCTTTCTCTCACCACTCCAATGCTGCCTCACCAGCGGAAGTTCTGATGAACCTGAGAACCATTCTCTCACTGAAGGCTCCATGACTGGGATGCCGATACCTTTAACGACAGAGATCACCGAGACTACACGCTTGTTAGATCAGCCGTATTATCAATGCTACGGCCCGAGCCAGCCAGGGCTCGAGCAGGAGAAGAATCAATCGTATAAGCCTTTCACAACCGACGCCCCAAACATAATTGCAGCACCAAGACCCATTTCCGCTTTCTCATTCCAATTATTCGAAGAATTCGACAGGTGGGACGGGAGGGAGATTGTGGATACAGACGCAACAGATGATCAAGATAACCAAACAGACCCTTTTGAATATGACAATGCACCGGAATATCGAGATATTCTGGGACACAAAGTGACGACTGCCCCAGCCCCAGACTTGAAAGCATTGCCAACAATCGAGCTCGATGAGGTAGGCTTGGATAGGGATCTCATCAAGCTCAGGCAAATGCTGGAGCTAGGCTTGAGGCCGCGGAGGACAGATGGCATAGAGATGGTTGAAAACCCCCCACCAAAGATACAATGTTGATATGCTTTTTCCTCCTTCGATACTTGTTCTCGGCTATCCTTTGGCCTGTAGGGCTGGTTGTACCTGCTGGAAGCCTTCTGTGTTTGATGCCTCTCCATTTTACGTTACGAATGTTGATGACGGTTTTGGGCGCGCAAGGGAGTGGGCATACATCTATGTTGTTTTATAATAATAAGTTTACGGGAGAGCCCCATATACCCTGAACAGGGATTGCCTGCGTCTTTCACAGTGAAGCTGTTCAGCCATGGGACATGAAAGTCGTAACCTCTAGGTAGACATGAGTACACTGTGAAATGAAGCATCAGAATCTCAATAGCCAGGACATTTCGGTGAGCCTAGACTAGCCCCCATGATATGGTAGCAGAAGCGTTGCGGGTGACGAAAATTGAGTTTGTGGACGCAGGGATCGAACATGTATAATTTTTTGCCTATCAACTCTCCAACGTAGGGTGGCGCCCCCCCAGCGGGTACGGTAACTCAGATGCTGACATCAGTGTAATGGTCAACTCCTGGCGTCTAGCAGGACGACAACAAAGGAGTACCACCTTTGGAACTACATACGCAAGTTTCTCCGAAAATGAGCCCATGCAAAATCAATCGGCCCTTACTTGAAAATCAAGTAATCAATATTTTCTGTAAAGTTGGAGATACAATTTATTTTCTTTTATGTGGGAGAAATATGAAATAGAATGTGGGGGGATAGTATTTACGAGGGGGAGTTGAGGGTAACCTACGCTAGGGGACTGGAAATTGAGGGTAAGCCACACAGGCAAGCGGAGGTGGGGGGCGATCGTTTGGAGGTGAATAACCGATTTGTTTCGTTGGGGCGTTCTTTTGTTTGCCCCTCCATTGTAGAGTGGAGGGGCGTTAAATGCGGCGTGCACGACACATTTCACGACGATGTTCTGGCTTGCCCGCCCAAGTCCGCCCAAGAGGCAGCGCGTCGGGGTGTTTGAAACACTTGCACTAGTGCATTCAGCTGCCATCGAAAAAAAAGCGAAATCAGATGGACTGCTAAACAGTTATTACGTACCTTGAAGCCAGAGCTGTTTTATTATTATTATTATTATTATTATTATTATTATTATTATTCCCCAATATAATAAAACTAATAAAACAAAAGGAAAATCGTTGGCTAACTCCCAGCCCCACACAACAGCGCCCCTCTAGTTGCTCTGTCTTGAGCTCCCTCTCCATCTACTGACCTGCTACTGCCATCGTTTCCTTCCATGTCGTCAGAGGCGCCGCTCACTACTTCGGCACAATAGCCTGAAGCAAAAACCCCCCTCCCCCTCCCCCGCCCCCCTCTTCCCCAAGAGGCCTTCCGCTACGTGATGCCGCCGCCGCCGCAGCTACACCACTAGTTTTGGGGTAACTCCATCGAGCTGCTTGCTCGCCGTATCCAGACTGTTTGGTCGCCTCGGTCGCCTCCAGCGGAACTGTATTCCATCAATCTCGGGGCCGTCGTCTCAGCTCGGGCTTCTCTTTCCTTCGCTGGTGGTGTACGACAACTATGGCGTCATATAAAGGCAGGCAGTTCATCAGGTCTTTCGGCCAGTGTCCTCTATGCTAATTGCCCTTCTCCACTCCGTCCCCGTGGCGGTCTTCAGTGTCCTCTATTGCTAATATTGCCCTTCTCCACTCCGCCCCGTCCCTCGCCAGCTGAGTCTGCACCAGTCTGGCTTGTCCCTGCGCATGCAACTCTTGCAGGGCAAGAATTATCGACTTATGTTCGAGAAAAGGTACTTCAAATTCAGTATTTTTGGGCGCAAAGAGCACTCAGCATCTACATAATACGCCGCTATGGACCCTTGCGCTACTAGAACCTATATCCTTCCTCTCGTTCTCCGTACCGTCAGCACTCCATTCTTCGCCACCCGGACTTCCACGAAGAAGCACCTCCTCCTCGGCTGTACCGGCTCTATCGCCACCCTCAGGCTCCCCGAAATCCTAGCCGCCCTAACCCCCTACACCGCGCACCTGTCCATCCACCTAATTCTAACCCCTTCCTCCATCCACTTCCTCCCAAACACGCTCACCCACCCTTCCCCAGGGGCCGCCATACCAACATTTTTCCCTATCGTCTCTCGTACCTGGACTAATGACGACGAATGGGTACAATGGACCAAATCCGGGGATCCAGTCTTGCACATTGAGTTGCGGAATTGGGCGGATATGTTGGTTATCGCGCCGTTGAGCGCGGATTTTTTAGCAAGGATGGTGAGTGGGAGTGTTGATGGGTTGCTTGGGGGGGTGGTTAGGTCATGGGATGTGGAGAAGAAGATTATGGTGGCGCCGGCGATGAATACGTTCATGTGGAATCATCCAGTGACGGGGAACCATATGGATGTGTTGAATAAGTGGAAGTGGGTGCATGTGTTGGGGCCGGTGGAGACGAGGATGGCGTCTGGGGGTGTGGGCACAGGGGCGCTGAGGGAATGGTGCGAGGTGGTGGAGTATGTAGTTAAGGAGTTGGGGCTGGAAGGGAAGGAGGGAATGGGGGAGTTGGGGTTAGCGCGGAAAAAAGGAGCGGAAGAGTTGGGGAGGAAGGGAGGAGAGCATTCATCGGTTAGATGACTCATGGGTGAAGGAGTCATGGATTTATGGATTTGAGATTGGTGGGATGGATGTGCGGGATTGGTGGTGTGGTCGATACACCCATGTTTCACTCCACTCCAATTGTGGTTACAATTTGAAAGGTCACTCCTTAAATGGCGATTTGTATATATTGCAATTCTCGGTTGTCGAGGATAAAGGACAAAAAAAAAATGCAAGTGCTTAAATAAATTAGATAAATGAATTATATATTGTTACCTTATATATTGAAGATTGAAGCTTCGCATAAATTCATCCCCAATGACTTTCTCACCAAATTACATTTTCCGTTGATAATTATGGTTCAAACGAAATCTATTACCCTCAACTCTAAACCTTTCCAAAAATTAAGAATCAACATTTAGAAACCAAAAGATAAAAAAAAAAAAACCACCGCAACTCCCACCAATTTATCTATAATAAAATAAAACTAATTCCCTTTTTTTTTTTTTTCCATTGCCTTTCCATGTTTTCTCTACAAAAAAAAAGAAAAAAAAAAAGGTACCCTCCTACCACCCACCCCCCGCTTTCCCCGCCAACTCCGCTGCCCTCATCACCGGATCTTCATCCCGCTTATCCTTATTAAACTCATCCTCCACTTTCCTATAACCCGTAGATAGTAATTTGTCCACACTGACTCCCGTAAACTGACTCCATGAGTTTAAAAAGTTTCTCACCTTCTCCGGATTAATGCCAAAAGGATGGTCTTGCTGCTCTCCATCAATCTCCATAGCATCAATGTTCTTGGACGTGGGAGATGATGATAAATCACTCCAATACGCCTCATCCACCTTTGCCAACCACTCTCTCTGCTTCTGTTGCCCTCCCACTCCTGCACCCGCACTCACCACCCCACCTTCCCCAGATCCATCATCTGCCCCAACACTAACCTCCTCCCCACCTCCCCTTCCTATCCGCAACGCATCATCAACTTTGACCTGCCCTCCCCCACTGGTACAACCCCCGGGGCAAGCCATGACCTCCACATACGCATATGCGGTCCCCTCTCCCACCGCACCACCCCCCAGAACAACCTGGCCCCCAGCACCCTTCCTTCCAAATTTCGGCAACACCCTGCGTCTTGGGGGTTTGAGTTTACGAACGAGGTTCTGGATGTTGCGGAAACCGTAGGAGCGAGCGAGTCTGACGATTTCTGTGTTTTTTTGGGAAAGGAGGGCGTATTCTACAGTGTCAGAGTTACGGCCTTTGGTGATGGAGATAGTGGACCCGGGGTACTGGGACTGGAGACGGTAGAGGATGTAGATTAGATATCCGCCTGAGGTGCCTGTCATTAGGGAAGGGTCAGAGGGTAGTGTGCTGCTAGATAGTATATCCTGAGACCATAGTGCTGAAGATGTTGATGTTGATGATATCGGTAGTGGTGTATACCTAAAACCCCCCTCACCATCGCTCAACATCCTCAGCATCCCTTCCAACACGTCTCCAGTCCCACCACTCTTCTGTGTCGTCGCCCTGGGCAACTTCCCAAACTCCTCCTCCCCACAAAGCGTAATCAACTCCCTCGTAGTAATCACACAATCCACATCCCTCACCTCCCTCCCCTTCTCCACTCCCTCCATCCAGCTCGCATTCGTCAACTCCCCTCTCGCGCCCTCAAGTTTCTTATCAAAACATGGCTGGACCCCCACAACATACACCTCCTGCGGCTCCACATCCTTCCCATCCACCCCGCGCTCCTGCGCAATCAACTTGGGTAATACACTCTTAATAAACGTTCCCAGAATCGCCTGGGGGGATTTCATCCTCGACAGGTGCGGGAGGAGATAAGGGTGTACTGCCTCGGCATAACATACAAAACCCGGACAAGCGCTCGTCAAAATGGGCTTTTTAAGTTCCCCCCTCTCCCCGGTTAACATCCTCTGCACCTCCGCCCATGCCCCCACTGCACAAACACCCCTCCCCAAATCCGTATCGACCACCCCACCAAACCCTTTTCTCCTTAATCCCTCTTCTACCATCCCCCTCGCCTCACCCCACCCAACGCCATACACCGCAGCTATACTCGCCACACTCTGCGGACTCACAAGGGCAATAAAGGTTCTTCCATTGGGTTCTTCTAGGTTATCTAGGACTTCTTGTACGGATTGGAGTTGCACGAGGACGGCTTCTGCGCTGGTGACGCAGCCGGAGCAAGCGAGGCAGTCGGTGAGAGAGATTTGCGCGGATTTCGGCTGGGGGTTGCTTGGGGCGTCTTCGGTGATGACTTCATAGGGGTTGGAAGGGGGAGGCGGGGCGGGGAGGGACTCGACGGGTTTGATGCAAGCGACACCGGGGGAGATGAAGTCGTTGAGGTCGGAGGCACTGAGGATGGCGCTCATCTTGGAAGAGTGGTGAGGCGAACTCTCAGTGTAGTGTTAGTCAGTCAAGGCAATCAGGATGCTAGATAGATATGGGGTGTGTAAATGTAATTTAAGAACAGCCCTTGTACTTAGGTATCAGTATGGGTGTTGTTGGAGATGGTGAGAAAATATGTTGCCATAGTGACATTACCAAGTCGGCGGAGAAATATTCCACCTCTGGCAGCTTCATCATCACAAAGTGAAAAAGATACGTGATTTTGAACCAAATCACTTTTATTACAATAGTCTGATAATTCTATCAAAAATGACCCAACGCCCAACAGAAAATCCAATCTAGGTACCCAATTGCGGAGCATGTTTCTGATACTTTGCCACCAGCTCTGCCTCACAAAGATCGTTCCAGCCAACTGCAATATCTCCCCCGCCCCCTCCCACCTCAAAATGGCCCATCCATATCCTCCACACTCTCCTCCTTCTCCTTCTTCCCTGATTCAGCCTGCTTCGTCGCCTCCACACACTCAACAATAAACGCCGTCACCGTCCCCAAAAACATCTTTCCCCCCGGCAAATAATGTCCCCGGGATGATATACAACCTTCTCCTTCCTACACGCCCTCACCAACGCCAAATTCCGCTCCTCGTCCACTACAGTATCCAAATTCCCAATAAAGTGCATCACGGGAGTCTCAATCTTCGGTTCATAAATAAAATCGTACTGTTTATATGGCGCCCTAAACCCACTATAACAAACTGCAAATGCTAGTTGCGGTTGACCCTCTGGTGGCCGGGGCCAGTCGCTGGGTAGACCTGGGGGGGAGCGGCGAACAGGCTCGAGCAACGAGGCTAGAATCCCGCCGGCGGCGGCACCCTGCGAGAAGCCGATTACGCCGTCGAAGGGCCCTTGTTTGGATATAAAGTCGTAGAGGTAGTCGAAACACGGGGAGGGGAGGCCAGTGTACGTTTCTAATGCCTCATTCTTCCTCCACCAGGCGAAGTACTCCCCTCCTTCTTCAGATGCAGTCACAGATTGCTCCGACGGACTAACGGTCCCACTCATGGTCACTGGGGTTCCACTGAGATACTGTGTATCACCGCCTTCGTTTGGTAGCTCCGCGGAAGGTGGAGGGGCTGTAGCAAGATATGCAGGGGTGGTAGTCGTAGTAGAATTCCAAGTTGGTAGATCGTCTATTCGTAGCTGGATAGGCCCAGTAGGGTAGACGAGCTGTACGCCTCCTAACGCGGCAAGAGACTTCTGGAGATGTTTCTCCAGAGCCTTGGTTTTGGCGTGAAAGAGGGGCCCAGATTGGGTATACCCATGGAGCATGAGTATTTTGATTGGGCGAGTGGGCATTGTGCCGGCGGATATTGATAGTTGGGATTTCGCGGCTTGGAGTCGAGGAGGAGGTGGTGATATCGATGCTGACTCTGGAGCGGAGTTTTATTATAAATTGATTATATTGCCCTACATCAACACGAAAAACACCCTGCGTCCCTGTCAGTGCCAGATAACTCCCCGACTCCCTATACAAGTATACGGATATCATCGCTCGCATCTCTCACTTATATCTACAATTGTGGGATGCCGGGGTTGGTCATGACATGTAGTCACCTGACCTAGTCACCTGGTACGGAATATTTATAATTTGGAAACAGATCTAGTTGGCCTTTTTATTCCCATCAAGAGGCAAAGCCAACTTCTAATACATATATTGATTATGTATGATCCCCCGCAGCAGCCCCAACCCCACTTTACTTTCCCTTCCCCTTCCCACTCCTCAACTTAGGCTGGATATTCGCCATCATCTCCTCCTTAGTAATCAAATGATCAATTCTCTCCAGGAGCCCCAACAAGCTCTTCATATTTCCACTCCACTCATTCAACACATCATTCGCACCCCTCGGCTTCGCAAAACTCACAATTCTCGCTGGCCTATCAATCTTCGCATACACCGTCTTCTGTGTCACCAATTGACTTAGATAACTCTCCGTCTCATCTTCATCTAAATCCAGTAGTACCTTGAGCCTATCCATCTTAATCCTTGTGTAGTATTTCGCCACAATTCTCACATTGTGCTCAATAACACGCTTGCGGAGATCCGCCCACCGTTGCTCACTCTTAGGGCTGCCCATCGCAAAGACGTCTGTTGAGCGTAGTTCGGGCCCGTATGCATCAGCAATGAGTGGCCATCGCATGAGCTCGTTGATGGTGAAGCATTTGAGGAGGGACTTGTGGCGAGGGATAGTGAGGAGGCGGGGATCTTGGTTGATGCGATGAAGAAGGTCGGACTGCTCATTGTCGTAGGGGGCGAGGATGATGTAGTATACGATTCGTTCGAGGACCTGGAGAGCGATTAGTTCACCAATCTCCTATACAGTTAAGGTTTAGTACATACAGTTCGTAACTTTTGAGGATCCTCCAACACACTAGGCGTGTCATACACCTGCCTATAGTGCTTGCAACAATCCAAGTACTTATCATCCTGCTTCGCCAAGTGGATTTGCTGGTCGTAGTACTTCAACTTCAAATCCGACACATCCGGTCCAGCTATGTATTTTGTCGAAATCTTCCTTGACAGAATTACAGCCTGTGTATAATCTCCCTTCTCCAGACACAACTCAACCTGCTCAAGAATGAACTCCGTTTTCTCCCGGCGTTCCATAGACCCAAACGTCTCCACCTGAAGCTCGCATAGTACGCTGGTGGCACCGGCAAGGTCTCCTTGGGCCTTCTTAATATGTGCTAGGATTCGCGTGACCCGCGCTCGTTCGACTTCGACGAAAATCTACCGCCAACGCTCCGTTAGGCCCTATGTAGACGACTACAGAACCTCCACATACCTTCCCCTCTGTCACAGTTCTTAAAGTCTCAATCACTGATAGCTTTGTCTCCATATCTGGTGTCTCATCCAAAAAGCCCATCACCGTCTGCACCATCTTGGTGATAGCTTGCTTGAGTTGCCCATGCTTCTTCGACAAAATCTGGACATGCTCGTTCATGAGATTCCAGTCCCCAGTTTCCTTGCATAATGTGACTATGGCCACTAGTAGTCGAGATGTAGATTCTAAATCAGAGGCCTAGTATGGTAGGGGTTGGGTTGAGACTCCATTCGTTAGCTGGGTGGTACGTGAGGGCAGAGCAAAGTGGTAGCATACGGACCTGCCTTGTTTGTTTCTCTAAAACCAACAGCTTCTCCATAGTAGCCGAGAGGTTTGTCTATTCGTAAAAGTCTGGTTAACTCCCATCCTATCCGGAAAGCAAGAATGGTAACATTGGGGCTTACTTTAGCAGATGCCAGTATCTCCGGCAGCTGTTCATCCAACACCCCCGAAAAGTCCTTCTCCGGTTTTAACATTCCATCACCCGACATGTTGCCTGATGTGTGATATTTGGGGGTGAATCAAGGCAGTTGCGGAGAAAGGGTTGACTAGCTGGAGGGACCAGGCTTAGGTGGGAGGTTCCTAAGTTACTTAACTGTGGCGTTGAGACAAGGATGTGGCGCCATAACTCTACCGGTACCCAAGAGCGTTAAATTGATGAGAAACATTTAGTGAAGGAATTTATATCAATTCGCCATGGAGCCCAATCTATCAGAAACCTCACCGGGCGATGCTGGGATCCCTCCCCAGGACCGTCTCGATGATTTAATACTCTCTTATCTAGACCTTATTGATACCTACACTGAGCTCCAGAAAGATATTTGCAGGAATTTCTCTGAGGTAGAACAACCTCTCTTCATATAAAATAACACTAAATTTCTCACTATGCTGATATCTGTTTCATTATAGGGATATCTATCCATAGCCCAGGCGAATTTTTCCTCTAACGCCGGACGTCGCTATGGTCAAGACTTCTACGACGAGCGGATGAAAGCTATGAAAGGAGTGTACGTGTGAATCCCATCGAGAAAATACTAATGTATAGATTAAGCTGATGGTAATAGATAGGGAGATTTCGTATGAAGAAGATACTAGGAAATTCCCCACCTTCAAGCCGAGACACTTTCCTCTTGAAGGCGAGCCAATTGAAGTCTCGGAGAAGAATGATGCAGGGAAGACATCAGGGGTACGACGACGTAAAGGGGGCACCTCCTCAGAGGGGAAGCCACGGATTAAGGCCCCTAAGACTGATACTCAGCCTGATGATGAAGAGGAGGAGCCATCCGCCCCTCCTCCGATTAAGAAGGACCCAAGAGACCCTTTAAAATGGTTTGGCATCTTTGTGCCGCCAGTGCTGAAAGTTGCACAGTTGAGGTTCTCAGATGGTAGTAATATTGATGCTGCTTGAAGGAATCATTTGACTGACTCGAGATTACCAGCTTTAAACCAACTGCCCTATTTGGTAACTGTGCTGAGGAATCTCGATTGGCATGAGGAGGAGATACGCAAGTTGGAGAAGCAGGTGAAAGAGGAACAGGTACATAAAATAGAGATAAGGGATGTCGGTCTACATGATTCAGAGTGCGAAAAGGGTGAGTCCTAAAAAGCTCCCAACATCATGTATAACGATTCTAGGAAAATGCCAGTATATCAAGAAAATTGGTTGCTCAACCATGATATTACTTTTGTTGTTACAAGTCATACCCATATCATTTGTACACAGCTTCAGCATATCACAATAATTCGTATTGCTCCCTGTCCTCAACCTTTAGCCCCACATGCTCCTCCCTCGCCCCCAGTACCTCTACCCTGCCCTGGCCACCTTGTTCTCCTTCAAAATTGTAGCCTTTCAACTTCTCTTTGATCCCGTTTATCACATCCTCATTATCCACCACCAAGAGTGCGACCGCATCATACCCTCCGGCTCCCGGTACAACACCTCCAACCACACCCGGGCACTCATCACTTAGATAATCAAGCAATTTTGTTTGACTCGGTGGCTCAATGGGAACACCAGCAGCCTCTCCCATCTCCCTGATACTCTTACGTATCGACAATATCTTATTTCTCAACTGCCTCAACACTTGGATGACCACATTTCCCGAGCCTTGTACAGCATTAAATGGGCCCTTAGTAACAGCCAGGGTATGCAAAGTTGTAATATAGTCGTCCTGCTCTTCATCAGCTGCGAGTGACAACTCCGCAAACATGTTGATTAGCCCTTGATTTTGCTCCTCAATTGAATCCCAAAGTGCATTCGCAACCTGTCCTTTCTCTTTTCTCCATGCTAGGACATGGCGGACCATCCCTGGCGTAGAAGAACCACAATCAACATCTCCCATGACTACCCTGAGGCCAGGTGGTACTTTAGTCTTCTTGACAGAGTAGTCCCAGTTTGACAAAACAATCGCTGCAAGTTTGGGAGCAAAGTGATTGGGGTCGTGCTCCGCCTCCTCTGTGGACTGCAGTGGCTCGAGAAGGGCTGGCGAAAAGCGGTGGTATACACATGAACCAAATACAGCTGCGGCGACGTCGAATCCTGAACCGATTTTCCCTTGTGCAGCACAATGGGAAACTTGGGCAAGATTATGTACTAGTTTCAGAGTCCTCTCAGAAGAAAGCTCTAACAGAGTACCGTCTTTGCTATAAGTAGAGAGCAGACATGCTGTCAGGGAAGTAACCAGAGCAGCAGATGACCCCAATCCGGTCTTGTGCGCCTCGAATATCGGGACTCCCAGCTTGTTAAATCTCGGTAACGGAGTAGCAGACTTGGGCTGAGAGTAATAGTCATTATCCGCCAGGATGGTGAGTTTTATGGATGGGAAAAAGTACGGGGCGTCCCGTTGCATCATAGACAGATAGTTGAGGCAATATCGAATAGTGGTTTCCACAAAGATGTTTTCAGACGATCTACAGTACGCCGGACGAGCAATTGAGCTCCTGCAGCAGGATATTGACTAGAAGTGAGATGAACGTACCCCTCGTGCTCAACCTGGGCCACAACCACCCCGGCGCCATCAAGATTCTTGTTGATTTGGTAGGCCCAGTGGGCATTTTTGAACTGGGGTGACTCAACGGAGATGGTACCTTCGGGATGGTCCTTCAACGGGGCAGAGGTGACGTGAATTCGGGAGCTTAGGGCAAACACGAGACCAGAATAAGCACTATCAAGGACGAGGTAGCCCCCAGCAAGGAGGACTTTGCCCGGCGACGACACGGCTGAAGGGATCAGATGCATATTAAACACTGCGACTGCGTCAGTTAACTCCATGACTTTTGAAGATGCAGAAGCATGCATGCATGGCTTCGGGAACTTTTTACAATGTACAATCCAGTATGAGAAACTGAGGGTTTATTGTGTTTCCCCACCGGGTGACGCCAAGTATGTGGGGGTAGTATTTGGGATTGGATGGAATTGAAGCTCCCACGTTGTAATCATGAAAGGTCACAAGTATCGTACGGTACCGTAGTTACATGTACCAAGTAAGCAAACCAAACCAAACAGCTCCAAGTCGTCCGTCAGCCGCAATAAATACTTCGGGTGGCCCAAATCGCCTCACAAAATTGGGGACAGCTGAATATAACTTTTCACCTATGGACACACCAACAGCAAGATTATTGAAGCCTCTATACGGTATACCTACTGTTGCAGCAGGTGAATCACTGTCGTCCATATTCTTGCGGCAGCTTTTCTGCATTTGGCCTGTTATATTTTACAGTAGCTCTACTGGACGCCGCATAGCAATAGTATCGTAGACATTGTAGACAGATACTGTAGATAGATGTACGGGAGTAATCTTGCTTATGAACCGGAATGTTGTATTGTTTGATTATGCTGTATGAGATGGGTCAGAACGGTTATGTATTATCCTATTATCCAACATCGAAGGTCTACGAGTGAGCTGCTCCCAGCCCAGCCAGGCAGGATCACCAGGCAGGATCACCAGGCAGGATCACCAGGCAGGATCACCAGGCAGGATCACTGCAGTATTGGATCCACTTGGGAGACTCTTAACAGCATGGGCGAGGCAGGCACAAGATCTCAATTGATCTCAATTGACACAGCTGCCATGCGGCGGATAATAAATCTACCACGAGCTGGGTACAGATGCTCAGGAATTGCTATCGTGTATCGATCTCCCAGCTCGATTCCTGTATCCCCACATCGACACTCCGGCCTCTCTTTGTCCCTTCATCCACTCTCTATGATATAGGGACACATCAATACCCCGTGTATACCAAGCTCCCCCCCAACCCCACAGTACCTGTGGCAGCAATATCCCCTACTCTAATTTACCCTCACCGCATGTGCAGATAAACACAAGGCAGCAATTCCAGACACTCTCCCCCACCCCCACCCCCACGCACACACTCACCACCCCAGCTTACCCGTACACAGCTCAATGCTGTCTCGACTATCCATGCGAAAGCCCTGGCTGTGCAGGGTAACCTATCACAAATGGCCCACCACGGGTGCAAGGGCCGGCCCGAGCAGCATCCACATACGCCCTCTGCTCACGGATGCAGCCGTTGAAGCCCAAACACTCCCACACCCACATCCCACAGCCGCCGGCCAGGCTGCAGACAATTCCCCGCCAGCGCCACCCACCGGCCCTAGGCCATGCCCAAACATTAAGGGCATCCGGACTGACCCTGACTACCACTCGCAGAATTGTATCAACAGAAACTACCCGCACCTCGCAGAAGCACCCCACAAAATAGCTGCTCTCTATGAACAATGGGCGGCGCTACAGACCTCCCTCCGCACAGAGCGTGCGCGGCACAATAACATCTCTGGTCGGCTACGGGCTAGAGCGCCAATGAAGAGTACTTTGGCCGGGGATGTGGTTGACGAGGAACGGGAGTCCCTTCTGGCGGAGGCAAAAGTGCTAAAAGAGAAGATCACCAAGGTTGAAGCTGAAGAGGCTGCTCTGGATGAAGAAATGCGAGAGCTGGCCCTCCAACTCCCAAATACAATGCACCCTGACACTCCCATTGGCGACGAACCAAAAGTCCTACGCTACATCAACGAGCACACCCTCCCGGCTGCACCAGAGACACTCGTTTCCTCCGTCAACCCACCCCCAGGCAACTCCAAAAGTCACATTCAAATCGGCTCCGAGCTCCACCTCCTCGATTTCTCCGCCGCCGCTACAGTCTCTGGCTGGGGATGGTACTACCTTTTGAACGAGGCCGTTCTTCTCGAGCAAGCTCTCATCAACCACGCCCTGCATCTTGCAGTCCAGCAGGGATGGCAACTCGTCACACCCCCGAGTATTGTCTATTCGCATATTGCCGCCGCTTGTGGGTTTAAACCTCGAGATCAGCACGGCGAGCAGCAGATTTACACTCTCCAGCAACCCGCAAGGCACCAGGGAACCAAGCCGGAACTCTCATTAGCTGGGACAGCAGAAATCCCGCTTGCGGGGATGTACGCAAATAGGGTTTTCAGTGAGGACGAGCTACCATTGAAAACAGTCGGCGTGAGCAGGAGTTACCGCGCTGAAGCAGGGGCGAGGGGTGTCGAGAGTAAAGGTCTTTATCGAGTTCATGAGTTCACTAAAGTCGAGATGTTTGCTTGGACACTACCCGACTCTACCTTGGCCGCACCCACCGAGCCCAACAGCATCACCGAAGCAGAAGCCACACCTAAACAGCCCGCCCCCACACCCGCAGAAAAAGTCTTCTCCGAGATGCTTCATCTTCAAACGACCCTCCTCGCTTCCCTCAACCTCCCCGCGCGGATCCTCTCCATGCCCAGCACCGACCTCGGCGCATCCGCATCAAATAAAATCGACATCGAAGCTTACATGCCCTCGCGCTATAATACCTCTACTGGCCCCTGGGGCGAAATAAGCAGCCTCAGCAACTGCCTAGATTACCAGAGTAGGAGGTTGAATGCGAGAGTTAGGATGAAAGGGAATGTGGGGCCGGATAAGAAGAAAATGGAGTTTCCGGTGACGTTGAATGGGACGGCGGTGGCAGTGCCGAGGGTGTTACTGGCGATTTTGGAGAACGGGTGGGATGAGGGAGTGCAGGGGGTGGTGGTGCCGGAGGTGTTGAGGAAGTGGATGGGGGGGGTGGAGGTGATTAGGAAGAGACATTAAGGGGGAGTTGGGTATCACTGTTACAAAGGGCTCGGGGTAAGGAGAGAGTACACGCCAAAAACGGAAGAAATGGAGGTTAAGGTGCACGCTACAATTGGGTGGGATATGTGAGATTTTGCTTTTGGGCTCTGGTTTTTTATGGGGTTTGCATAGGTGTATTGTATCACATATATTCCCGGGTTATGATTATATGATTAGACTGGGGTTGAAATTTGCATTTTTTATGGGTTAATTGGGTTGAGCTTTGTGATACTGCAGATCAGGAAATAGAGTTGACGTATAAAAACATTGCAGAAATATATGTTGCTGGTGCAGGTGCGTCAGCTTGATGTCAGAAATGATACACCTCCATACGATTCAACTTAAGCCGAGTGACATTGGGTTTTTCTCAATCAACGCGCGTTGTTGGGTGCACTGAAGGGGGCATGGGGACAGCTTACTGAGGGTAACACTAACACTGGCATTTTGAGCAAAAGCCAATCCACAACCCAGGGTGCAATGGGCCTGTCGTAATTGTGGCAAGGGCCTTTTCGGTCCATTATGGAGTTCTTGATGCTGGCCACAAGCTGGTGGCTATTGGCCAGTTTAGAGATTTTAATGCTGCTCAGCAAACATGAGCGCCCAGAGAGCTCACACGCTTGTCCCACCCAAATTTAGGCCTGCCCTCCCCTCCATTAATTGCCATTCATTACAGCGGTGTCCGGCTTTTGCCTGTACATATAGGCAGCGAGGTGGAGTCTCTTTCGGCTGTGGTCCCTATTCTGTGCTATTCCCACTTCAATCCAATCTCGCTGGACGGTCTTCTGCTCCTCATCACCCTGACGGTCCCTCCTCCTCGAATCCTGCACCCTGCCAAAAGCAATTCAGCAAAAAGAACTTGCCCCCAGACCTGCCAAAGAAACCCTCCCCAAATCTCTCTCTGCTGGCCCCCGCGAAAAGACAGAAGAGGCACCCAGTCGGTTCAATTGCTACCGCTGCTGCTGCTGCTGTGCTTGCTCGCTTCTTGCAGTTGATAGATAGCCAATAGCTGTCCAGCCTGCGCAGCACACCACTCCTCCACCCACCACCACTACCACCGCCAACCACCACCCACCGCTCATCACCCCCTCTCCGCCCCCGCTGCTCCATCCCTCTCAAAGACATCTAGTTGCGGGAAAAGAAAAAAAAACGCGCTGCATTGTTAGCTCCCTATTTAGCTGCCAATCGCAAGGGCCGGTCGCCCGATCCAAAGACTTCTCGGTATGCCATGCCACCCTTGTCCGTTTTCCTGCCCTCATGCTGCCTTGCCTTCCTACCCATCATCTCTATATGACATAGATACATAGATAGCCTTGGATAACCCAGATTTGGGTTATTTTCAAGTCATGTTACTGCGAAGGGAGAGACACCCGCTTCCTTTTGCTGCTGTTGAAGCTCTCGGAAAACTGTATACTTGCCGTGTCGTGAACTGACTCTTGCAGGCTTACCCTTACATACATAGTATAGACAGACCCTGCCGCGTCTCTGGCTGTGCCCTTTCCTCGGGTATCCCTAAGAGAGCCAGACGCCTTATCGCTCGAGACATTATCAGACACCTTTCAGGTGCAGAAAGCAAATCATCCCGCGTTCAAGAGCACAAACGTGTCTTGCTTGTCACTCCGTCTTCCATCTTTTACAAATCTCATCACAAAACAAAAAAGTGTGAGCGCAACTGCAAGACGCATTTTGCCCTAAGGAAGCTACCTGTGAATTGTTTTTTCCTTTGAAGAACCTTCTCCCCAATCCTCCGCCTGCAGAAGCAGCATAGCAGCCCACCATCACCACCCAAGTTACAGCACCACCCACCCACGCCGCTCATCACCCCTCCTTCATCTCATCCGCTTCCGGTAAGAACGCTATGGCATCTACTGCAGCTGCTCGTCGCCCCTCCTTCGAGAAGAAACGCTCTACGAGCAATCTCAATCTCACATCCAATCGCTCTTCCAGCACTGTTAACCTCGTAGCCAATGACGACGATACCCACACCTCTGGACAACATCGCCCACACAAGGCCAAGCAGTTTGTGGTTCACGCGGGCCGTCACCATACCAGGGTTCCATCCTACGGACGGAATCTAAATAAGCTATCCAAGCT